>MU674118.1:124060-146154 GCA_026770625.1 Nicotiana glauca | reverse complement strand
GAGGAATTGGGTGTTTTGGGTAGAACCTAGATTTTTCAAAAATTGGGGATTTGGACCTCGATTTGAGGTCCGATTTCAAAATAAATTATATATTTGAGTACGTGGGGGAATGGGTGATCGGGTTTTGGTTCGAACATCGAGTTTTAACCATGTGGGTCCGGGGGTAATTTTTTACTTTTTGGGTAAAACTTTGAAATTTGTTTTTATGAATTCGAATTGATTGATTTAGTGTTCATTGATGTAATTATGTAACTTATTGAAGCGTGAATTGTGTTCGTGGCATCGAGATAAGCATTTGGTCTAACCTTAACTTGAGGGATTTTGAGTCGAGTCCTACTTGCTATGTGGTAATTGTTGAGTGCGACGTATAGGTATGGTGACGAGTATCTATACGTTGGTATCTAGCATGCTCGTGGGTCTTATAATGTGATTATCATGACTTTGTTGTATCTTATGTGCCTTGGTGATGGTTTCTATATGTTGTGTAAAGTTTGTGGAAGGAATTGTGACCTATGAACATTGAGGAGCGTTGGCTCAAGTTGTGTAACGAATTGTGGAAGTGTAAGTGATAATTGAATCTCTAGAGCATTGGCTCGGGTTATGAAGTGAATTGTGAAGTAAAAGTGAGAAAGAGAAGAGGTTATTATGTTGTCACCCTTACAGGGCCATTGTTGTTTTATTTGTTATCTCCCTTGTCGGGATGTTGAGGTTATTGATGTTGTTCACTTACAGGGACTTAATTGTTGAATTATTGTTCCCTTGTCGGAATTCTTATTATAATCTCATTTATTCCCTTGCACTATTATTTGTGATTGTTTCTTGGGTGAGGAAGAGAGTTAAAGCACGAAGGGTGATGCCGTGCATTGTTTTCGTGAGGAAAGAGTGTAAAGCACGAAGGGTGATGCCGTGTATTTTTGTGAGGAACGAGTGTAAATCATGAAGGATGATTCTATGTCGTACGATGTACCATTCTTTGCTGATTATGTTGATTACATGGCGAGGAAAGAGAGTAAAAGCACGAAGGGATGCCGTGCATATTTTCTTTATATGATTGCTTTGGTGAGGACGAGAGTAAAAACAAGAAGGGTGATGCCGTGCATTTATTGATTCTGATTCTTTTTGGATATCCGAGATATATGCTGTTTCTTTCATTTACTTATTGTCTTTCTATTCGGAATTTATATCTTCCCTGCAGCATGTTCCCCTTCCCATACTTGACTGTTATTTCTGTATTTCTTTTCCGCTGTATATAGTTGAATTGCATAGGTTTATGTAATAGTCTAGTCTAGCCTCGTCACTACTTCGCCGAGGTTAGGCTAGAAACTTACCAACACATGGGGTCGGTTGTGCTGATGCTACACTCTGTACTCTTTTGTGCAGATCCCAGTGTTATTGACTTCGGACCGTAGTTTGGAAGCTACTTTCAGTCCACGCAGAGATCCAAGGTAGACCTGCAGGTGTCCGCAGGCCCTGCCGTCTCGCTCTACCCTTTATTTCCTGTTTCATTTTTCTTATATTCAGAAACAGTGTATTGATATTTTCTTCAGACTTTATATGTAGTAAATCTTAGACCGTCTGTGACACCAAGTTTTGGGTGATTAAGGCTTAAGTAGTTGTAATAGATACCGATTTCAGAGATGTATTGTTTTCTTCCACTTATTTTAAATTTCCGCTGTTTATACGTTATCTCTTTTTGTTTGTTAAAAAGTAATAATTGGTTGATGAAGTAATTAGTCTTAAAGTATTAGCTTGCCTAGCTCACATTAGTAGGCGTCATCACGACATTCGAAGGTGGAAAATCCGTGTCGTGATAAGTTGGTATCAAAGCTCTAGGTTACATGGGTCTCACAGTTCACAGACACGCTTAGTAGAGTCTGAGGGATCGGTACAGAGACGTCTGTATTTATCCCCAGAGACTACAAAGTGAGGAAAATTTCACATCTTTTCTTTCCTGTTATGCGTTTTGGTTTCTGAATGCTGATTGAATTTCTATTCTGTTCTCTTGCAGATGCCGAGAATGCGCGCTTCCTCATCCTCTGACCGGTAGCCTGAGCCTCCAGCAGCAACTCCCACGAGGGGCAGAGGGCGAGGCCAAGGTAGGGGCAGAGGGCGAGGCCAAGGTAGGGGCAGAGCTCAGCCCAGGGCAGCAGCACCAGCAGCAGAGCCTCGGGTTGACTTTGATGATAAGGTTTTGACCCCAGTAGTTCTGGTAGGCCCAACTCAGGTCCCAAAGGGGTTTACTGCTACCCCAGTACTCTAGGATGCTCTGGTCCATCTAGTGGGTATTATGGAGAGCGTCACCCGGGCAGGCTTGCTTTCTGTCACACCAACCGTCTCTCAGGCTGGAGGAGGAGCCCAGACTCCTGCTACTCGCACTCCCGAGCAGGTAGCTCCCTAGTTTTAGACTCTAGAAGCTCGGCCAGTTGGAGCAGCTCAGCCGGGTATGGTAGCCTAGGCTGGTAATGGAGCAATTATGTCTGCCGATGCTTTGTGGAGGTTGGATAGGTTCACCAAGCTTTTCATTACTACCTTCAGCGGTGCATCTTCGGAGGATTCCCAGGATTATCTAGACAACTGTCATGAGGTTCTCAGGAACATGGGGAGAGTTGAGACCAATGTGGTCGATTTTGCTACTTTTCGCTTGTCTGGATCTGCCAAGACTTGGTGGAGAGATTATTGCTTGCTAGACCAGCTGGATCGCCAGCTTTGACTTGGGAGCAGTTCACTCAACTATTTCTGGAGAAGTTTCTCCCCATCACTCAGAGAGAGGCTTATCGAAGGCAGTTCGAGGGTCTCCAGTGGGGTTCTATGACTGTTACCCAGTATGAGACCAGATTCATTGACATGGCTCGTTATGCTCTTATCATACTTTCCACCGAGAGAGAAAGAAGGTGAGGAGGTTCATTGATAGTCTTATTCAGTCGATTCGTCTTCAGATGGCTACAGAGACTGGGAGTGAGATATCTTTCCAAGAGCTAGCCAATGTGGCCTGGAGAGTTGATATGGTTCTATCACAGGGAGGTGGTCATGGGTCAGACAAGAGTCCTCGTCATTCAGGTCGATTCAGTGGTACCTCGTCCGGAGGTAGGGATTCGTATGGTAGAGGCCATCCTCCTAGGCTTTTTCAATCGGCACTTCAGGTTTCTCACGGTGCTTCAAGTGGTCGTGGTCCTCAGATGCAGCATTCTGATCAGCAGTCCTACAGTGCACCACCAGCTCCCATTAGTGCACCGCCGCTTCAGAGTTTTTGGGGTGGTCATTCAGGTAGTCAGGGTCAGCAATCTCAGCAGCCGAGGGCTTGTTACACTTGTGGTGATGTGGGTCATATTGCTAGGTTTTTTCCTCGAGCACCGATTAACTCTCAACATCAAGATTCTCATGTCATGGTTTAGTCACCGAGTGTTCCACAGCTTGCTCAGCCAATTAGAGGTAGGGGTAGAGGTGCTAGAGGTGGAGGTAGAGGTCCTAGAGGCGGAGCTCATGCCGCTAGAAATGGAGGCCAGTCAGTGGTAGGCCGTCCCAAAAATATGGTTTAGGGTGGTGGGGCCAGCCCCGATGCTCTTCCAGCCAGGCCCGAGGCTGAGGCTTCTGATGCAGTTATTACAGGTACTATTCTGGTTTATGATAGAGATGCTTCAGTGTTATTTGATCTAGGGTCTACATGCTCGTATGTGTCATCTTATTTTGCACTATATCTCGTCATGCCTAGTGATTCTCTGAGTGATCCTATTTATATGTCTACACCGGTGGGTGATTCCATTGTGGTAGATCGAGTCCATTGTTCATGTATAGTTGTGATTGGAGATCTTGAGACTCATGTAGATTTGCTTCTTCTGGACATGGTTGATTTCGATGTTATATTAGGGATGGACTGGTTATCACCTTATCACGCTATCTTGGACTGTCATGCCAAGACTGTGACCTTAGCCTTACCGGGTTTACCTCGTTTGGAGTGGAGAGGGACTCCTGGTCATTCTACCCATAGTGTTATCTCCTATGTGAACGATCGGCGTATGGTCGAGAAGGGGTGTTTGGCCTATATTCGTGATTCTAGAACCGAGGTTCCTTCTATTGATCTGTGCCCATAGTTCGTGAGTTTCCTGAGGTATTCCCTTCAAACTTGCCGGGTATGCCACCCGATAGAGATATTGACTTTTTCATTGATTTGGCCCCGGGCACTCAATCCATTTCTATCATACCGTATCATATGGCCTCACCTGAGTTGAAAGAGTTGAAGGAGCAATTGTAAGACTTGCTCGAGAAGGGTTTCATTGGAGCCAGTGTTTCGCATTGGAGTGCACCGGTGTTGTTTATTAAGAAGAAAGATGTATCGATGAGGATGTGTATTGATTACCGACAATTGAATAAGGTTACAATTAAGAATAAGTATCCGTTGCCGAGGATTGATTATTTGTTCGATCAGTTTCAGGGTGCCAAAGTATTTTCAAAGATTGACTTAAGATCTGACTACCATTAGTTGAGGATTAGGGCATCCGATGTCCCTAAGACAGCTTTCCGCACTCGGTACATGCATTATGAGTTCTTAGTGATGTCATTCAGGTTGACAAATGCCCTAGCAGCTTTTATGGATTTGATGAACCGAGAGTTCAGACCTTACTTGGATTCATCCGTGATAGTCTTCATTGATGATATTTTGATATATTCCCGCATCCGGGAGGAGCATGAGTAGCATCTTGAGTGGTTCTTCAGACTTTGAGGGATTGTCAGTTGTATGCCAAGTTTTTGAAGTGTGAGTTCTGGTTGAGTTCAATTTCATTCCTGAGTCATGTGGTGTCAGCAGAGGGTATTCAAGTTGATCTGAAGAAGATTGAGGCAGTCATGAACTGGCCTAGACTAACATCAGTTACAGAGATCCGGAGTTTCTTGGGTTTGGCAGGCTACTATCGTCAGTTCGCAGATGGGTTTTCATCTATCGCAACCCCAATGACTAGGTTAACCCAGAAGGGTGCCCAGTTCAGATGGTTGGACGAGTATGAGGTGAGCTTTTAAAGGCTCAAGACAGCTCTGACTACGACACCGATGTTGATTTTGCCCACAGGTTTAGGGCCTTATACAGTTTATTGTGATGCATATCGTATCGGGCTTGGTGCGGTATTGATGTAGGATGGAAAGGTCATTGCCTATGCTTCGCGACAGTTGAAGATTCATGATAAGAACTATCCGGTTCATGATTTGGAGTTAGTAGCCATTATGCATGCATTGAAGATTTGGAGGCACTATCTATATGGCATGGCATGTGAGGTGTTCACGGATCACAAGAGTCTACAGTATTTATTCAAGCAAAAGGAGTTGAATTTGAGGCAGATGAGGTGGTTGGAGTTGTTGAAAGACTATGATATCGCCATTTTATATTATCTGGTAAAGTCCAATGTGATGGCCGATGCCATGAGTAGGAAGTCAGCCAGTATGGGCATTTTAGCTTATATTTCGGTCGGTGAGAGACCGCTTGCTTTGGATGTTCATACTTTGGCCAATCAGTTCGCGAGGTTGGATGTTCTGAGCCCAGCCGTATGCTAGCTTGCACAATCACTCGTTCTTCATTATTGGAGCGTATCCAAGATCGGCAGTATGATGATCCCATTTACGTGTCCTTATAGATATGGTGCAACACGGAGGTGCCAAGCAGGTTACCTTAGGTGATCATGGAGTTTTGAGATTGCAGGGTCGAGTTTATGTGCCTAATGTGGATGGTCTTCGAGAGTTGATTTTAGAGGAGGCACATAGCTCCCGGTACTCTATTCATCCGGGCATCTCTAAGATGTATCAAGATTTGCGGCAACATTATTGGTGGAGAAGAATGAAGAAGGATATCGTTGCATATGTGGCTCGGTGTTTGAATTTCCAGCAGGTTAAGTACGAGCATCAGAGGCCCGTTTGTTCATTTCAGAAGATTGAGATTCCTGAGTGGAAGTGGGAGCGTATCACTATGAACTTCGTTACTGGACTCCCACAAACTCAGAAGAAGTTCGATGCAGTATGGGTCATTGTTGATAGGCTGACCAAGTCAGCACATTTCATTCCTGTGACAGTTTCCTATTCTTCCGAGAGATTAGCTGAGATCTACATCCGGGAGATTGTTTGTCTTCATGGTGTGCCCGTGTCTATCATTTCGGATCGAGGTACGCAGTTTACTTCATATTTCTGGAAAGCAGTTCAGCGAGAGTTGGGCACACGGGTTGAGTTAAGCACAATATTTCATCCTCAGATGGACAGGCAGTCCGAGCGTACTATTCAAATTTTGGAGGATATGCTCCGAGCTTGTGTCATTGACTTTGGAGGCTCGTGGGATCAGTTTTTGCCTTTAGTAGAGTTTGCCTACAATAACAACTATCAGTCGAGTATTCAGATAGCTCCCTATGAGGCTTTATATGGTAGACAATGTCAATCTCCGGTTGGATGGTTTGAGCCGGGAGAGGCTCGGTTGTTGGGTACGGATCTGGTTCAGGATGCCTTGGACAAGGTTAGGATTATTTAGGATAGGCTTCGTATATCTCAGTCCAAGCAAAAGAGCTATGCCAACAACCAGGTTCGTGAATTGGCATTCATGGTCGGTGAGCGGGTATTACTTCGAGTGTCGCCTATGAAGGGCGTGATGAGATTTGGGAAGAAGGGCAAGCTTAGCTCTAAGTTCATTGGCCCGAATAAGATTCTTGATCGAGTGGGAGAGGTGGCTTATAGACTTGCGTTTCCGCCGAGCTTATCAGCCGTGCATCCAGTGTTTCATGTGTCCATTCTTCGGAAGTATCACGACGATCCATCCTACGTGTTAGATTTCAGCACTGTCCAATTGGACAAGGACTTGTCTTATGAGGAGGAGCCGGTAGCTATTCTAGACCGGTAGATTCGTTAGTTGAGATTGAAGAGTTTTTCTTTTGTTTGTGTTTAGTGGAGAGGCCAGCCTGCTGAGGCATCGACCTGGGAGTCCGATATGCGGAGCCGTTATCCCCATCTTTTCCCCGGCTCAGGTACTTCCTTTTCTGTCCGTTCGAGGACGAACAGTTATTTTAGAGGAGGAGAATGTGATGACCTTTTGGGTAATCACTTGTTTTTAAAATGAATTCTGCTTTTCAAGGCCTTAGAAAGCTCTTTTAAAATCACCTCAATTTGTGTGCGTAGTCCGAACGCGTAACCGGAAAAGCCTATCTATGAAAATATGTGAAAAAGGATAAATTTTAACTATAAAATAAATTAATTTGACTTCGGTCAACGTTTTGGGAAAACAGACCTGGACCGGTAATTTGACGGTCCTGGAGGGCCCGTAGGAAAATATGGGACTTGGGCACATGCCCGAAATCGAATTCCGAGGTCCCAAACCCGAGAAATAAATTTTTGAAAGAAATTTTTTTTGAAAAATATAAAGGATTTTAAAAGTGAAATTTTATGTGGAACCGGCTATATCAGGCCCGTATTATAGTTCCGGAGCCAGGTACAGGTTGAATATAATTTATATGTGTTGTTGGTGAAGTTTGGTAAGTAACGGAATCCGTTTGACATGATTCAGACCTTAAATGCAAAATTTGATATTTAAGAAGTTTTGAGAAATTTCATTGATCTTGAGGTTTAATTCGATGTTCATAATGTTATTTTGGTGATTTGATTACACGAATAAGTTTGTAGGATTATTTTGAGGTTGTGTGTATATTTGGTTTGGAGACCTGGGGGCTCAGACGAGTTTTGGATAGGCCACAGAGTGCATTTCAGACTTAGAACATTGCAAATTTTCTCACCTGGTGTATCAGGTCTGCAGGCTTCGCAAATGTGAAGCCTGGCTCGCAAATGCGAGCTCGTAAATGCGACAAAATATTAAAAATGCGAAAGAAGTGGATTGGCAGCCTGAGTCACAATTTGACTCCATCATCACAAATGCGACTTCGCATTTGCGAACACCCTCTCACAAAATGCGATGATGGCTAGAAGGCTGATGTATCACAAATGCTACACATGTTTCGCAAATGCAAAAGTCCCAAAATCCTGAAGGGTTCGCAAATGCGAGCCCTGTTTCGCAATTCCCATAATAGCAGAGGTCGGGGTTCGCAATTCCCACATCTGAGACATGCAACTTTTATACTTAGCCAAATTTTTAACCCGTTTTCATATCCTCTCAAAATATAAACACACTTAAGCAATTTTTCAAAGGTTTTTTATTCTCCAAATCAATTGTAAGTCATTTTGAACTAATTTTCTTCAATTCTTAACATCTTTTAACATGATTTCAACTTCAAATCAATGATTTTCATGGGAGAAATTGGATGTTTTGGATAGAACCTAGGTTTTTAAGAAATTGGGGATTTGGACCTCGATTTGTGGTTCGATTTCAAAATAAATTATTTATTTGAGTTTTTGGGGGAATGGGTGATCGAGTTTTGATTCGAACCTCAGGTTTTAACCATGTGGGCCGAGGGGCAATTTTTGACTTTTTGGATAAAATTTTGGAAAATTTATTTTTTATGCAGTCGAATTGATTCATTTAGCGTTCATTGATGTAATTAAGTAACTTGTGACTAGATACAAACGAATTGGTGGTGGAATCGAGGGGTAAAGCCATAATTGAAGCACAAATTGTGTTCGTGGCATCGAGGTAAGTATTTGGTCTAACCTTAGCTTGAGGGATTAGGAGTCGAGTCCTTCTTGCTATGTGGTAATTGTTGTATACGACGTATAGACATGGTGACGAGTATCTATACGTTGGTGTCTAGCATGCCCGTGAGTCTTATAATATGATTATCATGACTTTGTTGTATCTTTTGTGCCTTGGTGATGGTTTATATATGTTGTGTAAAGTTTGTGGAAGGAATTGTGACCTATGAACATTGAGGAGCGTTGGCTCAAGTTGTGTAATGAATTGTGAAAGTGTAAGTGATAATTGAATCTCTAGAGCATTGGCTCGAGTTATGAAGTGAATTGTGAAGTAAAAGTGAGAAAGAGAAGAGGTTATTATGTTGTCACCCTTGCCGGGCCATTGTTGTTTTATTTGTTATCTCCCTTGCTGGGATGCTGAGGTTATTGATGTTGTTCCCTTGCCGGGACTTAATTGTTGAATTGTTGTTCCCTCGCCGGGATTCTTATTATAATCTCATTTATTCTCTTTCCCTATTATTTGCAATTGTTGCTTGAGTGAGGAAGAGAGTTAAAGCACGAAGGGTGATGCCGTGCATTGTTTTCGTGAGGAAAGAGTGTAAAGCACGAATGATGATGCCGTGTATGATTATGAGGAACGAATGTAATGCATGAAAGGTGATTCCATGCCGATTATGTTGATTACATGGTGAGGAAAGAGAGTAAAAGCACGAAGGGTAATGTCGTGCACAATTTCTTTATATGATTGCTTTGGTGAGGAAGAGAGTAAAAGCATGAACGGTGATGCCGTGCATTTATTGATTCTGATTCTTCGTGGATATCCGAGATATATGTTGTTTCTTTCATTTACCTATTGTCTTTCTATTCGGAATTTATATCTTCCCCGCACCATGCTCCCCCTCCCATACTTGACTGTTATTTCTGTATTTCTTTTCCGCTGTATATAGTTGAATTACACAGGTTTATGTGATAGTCTGGTCTAGCCTGGTCACTACTTCGCTCCTTTTTCGATTGGGTATGGCTTCAACTATTCCTGCAGCCCGTCAATTAGTTAACCATCGATATATTTTAATTAATGGTTGTATAGTAGATATACCTAGTTATCGCTTCAAACCCCGAGATATTATCACGGCAAATGATGAACAAAAAATAAGTTAGGCTAGACACTTACCTGCACATGGGGTCGGTTGTGCTAATGCTACACTATGCACTCTTTTGTGTAGATCCCAGTGCTGTTGACTTCGGACTATAGTTTGGAGGCTACCTTCAGTCCACGCGGAGATCCAAGGTAGATATGTAGGCGTCCGCAGGCCCTGACGTCTCCCTCTACCCCTTATTTCCTGTTTTATTTTCCTTATATTCAGAAATAATGTATTGATATTTTCTTCAGACTTTGTATGTAGTAAATCTTAGACCGTTTGTGACAGCGTGACACCAGGTTTTGGGTGATTAAGGCTTAAGTAGTTGTAATAGATACATATTTCAGAGATTGTATTGTTTTCTTTCTCTTAATTTAAATTTTTGTTGCCTATACGTTATCGCTTTATGTTTGTTAAAAAGTAACAATTGGTTAATGAAGTAATTAGTCTTAAAGGATTGGCTTGCCTAGATCACATTAGTAGGTGCCATCACGACTCCCAAGGGTGAAAAATCCGGATCGTGACGCATGGTTTACCAAAAGATTTTAGATCTTTGACAATGATTTTATGGTGTGTCAGATAATTAGAAATTAGGGTATTTTAGACGAGATACATTCAACTGAATTATATATTTTTTTATTTTCTTATCCCCCCCTTTTTAGTAATATCAACCTTATGAAACATAAGTATTAATAATTCATACGAAATAATAATATAATAAGGATATCGTAGAGTAAGAAGAAAGGCGAATAACATTTTACAATTGCGTCCTTAAGATTTCTAAATTTATGTTTGTTCACTTTTTTCTTATTCTTTTTTTTATGTTCATAAATACTCAGTTATTTTCATATTTAACCCGAAATATTTTTCATATATGTTCTCTGTTATAGGATTTTAGGACCGTACGAAGCGCGGACATGTACACTAATTTATTACAAATGTCAAAAGTTTATAAACAACTCTTGTTACTTGAACAGATAACCTATTATTTACTAAAAGACAATTTAATGTATCTACTCAATATATTATACTGGCGAAGAAATAATTTCACCTTAAGAAGGTAATCCAAATTTTGTACTAAGAGACAAAAAGGGGTGATAAACAACTCTCAAAGTGGATGATTTCGAATTTTTACCTTATCCCATGTGAAAAACTTTAAATTTAATAAGTGTTACCTTATCGCTTGTCCATGAATATCACTTTTAACTTTTCCATAAAATTCTACTCATGGGATAAGCAGCGTTCTAGAGTTAAAAGGTTATTCCACAAAGTATCATATTTATGTAATTTTTGGGACAAAAAGAGAGAAGTAGACTAAGTATAAATTTGAATATTCTTATCCATAAATAGGTGGCAACGTAAAAAAACAGTTATATCACTACAAAAAAGTGTGGAATTTGCAACAAATATTTTCGTTGCCATATATTTAATATTGTTGCGAAAAGTGCTTTTGGCAACAACATGAAAGTTGTTGCATGCTGTTGCATGGGAAAAGTTTTTGCAACAACAAAAGATGTCGTTGCCAAAAGTTGACTTAGCGCAACAAAAAATATTGTTGCCATAAATTATATTTTGATCACACACTTGTGGCTTATAAAAATATTTAGCAACAAACGTTATTGTTGCGATAAATTATTATTATTTCCGCATTAATATTACTTGTAGCAAAAATTGGTGGGAAGGTGGTTAATAATCTGTTATAAAGGCTTTTAGCAACAAGTATTCTTGTGGGCACAAACCACTTTTTGCCAATAATATTATATTTTTATTGTATCGCTAGCATTAATAAATGTGTAGTTATTACACACAATTCATATTTTCTTCTAAAATATCACAAATAATATATAAATTAATATATGATATATATTTGCAAAGGTCAATAAAACTGATGCACTAAGTATTTACATGCTTTCAAAAATTAAATACTATTAAAATACATGTTCTTGCGTTAAGGAAAAAAAAAGAGTATCTATGGGGTCATAATTTCTAATCTAATAACAATTCAAAAAGTAATTCTTCTTCCAGTAGCTTGACCATTAATGAACTATATGTCAGCTATGTTGGTTTACTTGTCCTCATCCTACAAAAAAAATACGTTATAATTATATTTTTTATATAAAAAAAACTATAACGTATACAAGTCTTGATAAAAAAAGAATAATTTGAGCATCAATGAATGATATAAAAAGATTCTATAACCAAGCTAAAGCTAAGAAATCATTAAATAAGAACTTACGCCATGCAATATAATAGAAATCATTAAATAAGAGCTAACTACCTACTATAAATCCTACCATGTACTATACATGGTTGTTAGACTTGTAGTGGCCCAAATTCAAGGGCATGACTAATCAAAATTTTCAATACCAGGACCAGAATAACAATTTCAAGTAGCTTTCAACGCATTCCAATTTTTTTTCTTTATCAAACTATTAAACAAAACTAAGCTCTTTCTCTGTTATAGTGATCTTGTCACGATCTAAAATCTACCAAGGGGTCATGATGGCGCCGGACTCCACTGTCATTCAAGCCAACAACAATTAACTAGTAACTTCTCGTTTTAAATATTTTCTGAAATCACTTCTTTTATGTGTTTAATCAATACGTAATAAATTCCATTGAATAAATGATGAAACATTTAATAATTTTAAATTTCTGAATAAACCCATAGACATCCCCAGAACCTGGTGTCACAAGTGCATGAGCTATTTCTAAGAAACAATATAATATAATATCCGTCCGGAATACAATGGACAGAAAGTAAATACAGTATACTGGAAGAGACTATAATAGTTGCGGGCCGCCTCGAGTAATGCAACTCACCTATTCCCAGTATCATCCGTGCTGCTACGCCCAGTAGGCCACTAGTAGTACATGAACCCGTGCAACAAAAATGCACAGAAGTATAGTATGAGTACAAGAACAACGTGTACTCAGAAAGTATCCCGTCTAATCTCGAAGAAGTAGAGACGAGAGGTCGACTTCGATACTTACTAAGGGTCCAATAATGTTATATCCATAATATGTTAAATCATGGATTTTTATAAATATGATTTTTAATCCAATAGAATGAAGCAAGTACATAACTATTTCTTTTATAGGAAACTTTTCAAATTCTCTTTCATCATTTATACAATTATTCTCAAGCCGAAAAGAGGCTATAACAACTTTAATAAGTTTCAAGACAAGCAATACAAGCATGCGCAAATCATGGTGAGGAAGTACGGCCCGATCCAACATAAAATAAACTGTGCATTACCGAGGGTCGAACGACGCGAACCATAGCTGCATCTATTTAATCTACCGAGGTGTTCGATCCGTTCCATAATTTAAACACACACAAACAGTCAACCAAAAAGTCATCAGGAAACAATAACCCAAGAAACACCAATTCTCTTTTAACAATTTAAGAAAATAAAGTTTAAATTCTTTTTAGAAATTCATTCCCTAATTCGATGTGATTTAAGCAATCCAAGCTGTCAATACAATTATAAATATTCCAAGTATAACATGCTTTTGGGTCCTAGACTACCCGGACTTAAACATAATAGTAGCTACGCATGGATTCTCGTCACCTCGTGCGTACATAGTCCCCACAATTAGGAGCACATAACCAATTATTTTGCCTATGAAGACAATTCCCTCTTACAAGGTTAGAAAGGAATCGATGCTAAATGATCCAAAGCTACCCAATAATTATGTAAATCCATTAATATATGCTCAATTACTCATTTCCATCCAATTTATAACAATTTCTAACCCCCAATCGAAAAGCTGACAAAAAAGCCCTCGGGCCCACGTGCCCGGATTCCGAAATCTTTCGAAGATAAAGTTTACCCATGACCTCTCGAACTAAAATATATAATTTACTCTCAATTTCGTATCCAAAATCGTGGTCAAAATCTAAGAATATCAATTTTTCTAGGTTTTCCCTCAAATCCCAAGTTTATACTAATTTTCATGCCCAAATCCGAATAAAAAATATGTATTTAGCATCTAATGAGTGAGAACAACTTACCTTGACATAGATAGAGAAAATCTCTCTTCCAAAAGCTCCAAAATCGCCCAGCCTGAAGTGAAAATTGGAGGAAATGAGCCTAAACTCGATTTTTAAAGATATCTCAGTGCCTCCAGTCCTTTCGCATTTGCGGTCTATTGACCGCTTCTGCGGTCCCGCATGTGCGTACTAATGACCGCATCTGCAGTCTTTCCTAAAGTCTCCCACTTCCGCATCTGTGCCTCTCCTTCCGCAGGTGCGGTCCCGTATCAGCGGCAAATGACCGCATCTGCGGTCCCAACCTGGCCGCCCAATTCTGCATATGCGCTTCTCCTTCCGCAGGCGCAGTCCTGCTTCTGCGGCTACACGACCGCATCTACGGTCCCTTCACTTCCAGTCCAAAACCGCATCTTCGGCTCTTCTAGCTGCTTCTGCGGCTCCGCACCTGCGGCCCTAGTCTCGCAGGTGCGGTTATGCCAGCTACCAACAACTTCAGCCTTTCCAAAAAAATTCAATTCGATCCGTTAACCACCCGAAATCCACCCGAGGCCCCCGGGACCCCAACCAATATACCAATCATTCCCAAAACACATTACGGACTTGCTCGAGGCCTCAAATCATATCAAACAATGTTAAAACCACGAATCGACCTCCAATCCAAGTTTTATGAACCTTAGAATTTTAAACTTCTATTTTCGATGTTTAAACCTGTCAAATCACGTCCGATTGACCTCAAATTTTGCACACTACTCATATTCGATATTACAGACCTACTCCAACTTCCAGAATCGGAATCCGACCTCGATATTAAAAAGTTCACTTCCGGTCAAACTTCTCAAAAACCTTCAATTTTCTATCTTTAGCCAAATGACTCCAAAATGACCCACGGACCTCCAAATTCACTTCCGATCGCGCTTTCAATACCAGAATCACCATACGGAGCTATTCTGAGACTCAAAACCCCAAACGGACATCGATAACACTGAAATACACTTCAACCCAAACTTATGAAATTCTTTTAAAAAATGTCAACTTCCACAATAGACGCCAAAACGCTATCGGGTCATCCAAAACCTTATCCGGGCTTACTTCCAAGTCCGAAATTATCATACGAACCTGCTCGAACCTTCAGATCCCGATTCCGAGGTTGTTTACTCTAAAATCCAATCTTAGTTAATTCTTCTAACTTAAAACTTCCGAAATGAGAATTCTCTTTTTTCAAATCAACTCCGGACTTCCCAAAATTCAATTTCGGCCACGCGTACAAGTCATAATACCTGAAGTGAAGCTGCTCATAGCCTCAGATTGCTGAACAACACGCTAGAGCTCAAAACGATCGGTCGGGTCATTACAGATCTTTCCTACTACAATGCACAATTATAATTTGTAAAGGTTGAGAGACTGTTCACAAAACAATATAGTTATATGCTATTAATGTATTTCTATTTTAACTTGTGGAATTTTAGCATCCACAGTTGCGCACTCCAACTAGCAGAGAAATCATAGCATATAATGATCATAATATCTCAATTTGGTAATTTTGCATAGCACCACAAAAACACATTATATCTGCATTCTTTATTTTCTTCTAATTTCTTCTCTCCAAAGTATAAGACATTCTCTGTATATGACTTTAGTCTACAATCTTTTAAAGGGCCAAGATCAAGTAGCTTCTCTTTTTGAACTCAGTTGACAAAGAACTAAATAAATTGTTGACACCTAAATATAAATGTAGGAAAGCAATATAAATATATTGGCATTATATAAATATTGATATACAAGCACAATCAATCAGATGTATAAGATACTGTTCCCTTTGTCACATTATTTATTTTTCCACATTGACTAATTAGATATTCCAAACCATTGTTCAAGTTCAATAATGAATTTGACATTACATCTAAACATAAACACTGTAGCACAAGTGTTTTAAGCATCTCTTATTCTGTATCATATCTCATTACAAAATTACTATGTTTATATTGTTTCTCATAAAAGAGTATATAAACTACTTTAAGGAATATGAAGAAACAAATAAACAGGGGTAAAATTCTAAACCAATGTCTTTGATTTTGAGGCATACATTAATTGGTGTTCCTTTTCTTGACTTGTAAAAGAAAAATGGTATGGAGAACATAGAATTTGTAATCTCATATCCAACCGTATTGCTTTTATATCCAGTTTAGAATACCGTATGAGCATATTGCAACATCTATAGTTTTCTATTTCACTGAGCATACGGACATGGGTTAGCCTTTTTTAAAAATTAAGGCAAATCTTTGTATGTGGATCCATGCATAGTTGTATTTTAGTTTCATATATAATTCAAAGTGATTGAAGTTTAAATTAAAATCACTGAAAGCCAGTATTTGTGCATTTGTACCAACAAATTTGTTCACCAATGAATGATATAAAAAGCTTTTATAACCAAGCCAAAGCTAAGAAATCATCAACTAAGAATTTGCACCATGTAACATAATAGAAGAGAACTAACTATCTACTATAGATTTTGTATATCGCCTCAAAATACATTACATCGGCCTTCTTTATTTTCTTTTGCTTTTTTCTCTTCAAAGTTTAAAATACTCTGTATATGACTTTAGTCTGTATATGACTTTTATAAGAGTTAGACGAAGTTTTTTTACCATGATTTCATCCATGAGTCTTGCACGACTTGCCTCAGTTGAACAACTTAAATTAGAAATAATGTTGAGAATTCCAGCAGAAAATCCATTCTGTTAAACATAGTAAAACTACAACTTAATTTGTCATACAAATAAGTGAAAATGAATGATAGAATGAGTCAGAAACAAAGATAGTGAGAGCAAAAAAAGTAATTTATCAGTACAGGCATATACTGTTGTGCTATTTGGTGGATCATATGGTAAATAACAAGGTATCATTTATTAGTTTAGCACATGAGCGAAATAAAACTCCCAGAACTTCGCCTCAAATCGAGCTCCCAAAGTTCAAGATGTGAAATAAAATCCTAAACCTCGCTTATATAGTTCCCTCTGAACCTTAACTGCGCGGTCTGCATAAATCCATTGTGGCCGCACACTCCTCACCACGGTCCGTATAATTCTGCCGTTGTCGCAGACCCTGAGCCATACCTTTTGCGGTCCGCATAAAATCTACCGCGGCCGTATTCCCTCTTCCGCGAACCATTTAATTCCACCGCAGCCGCATAATTCCTCCGCTGTCCACACTAATTTTGTGCGGTCCGCACTTCCTACACCAGATACAGCTGACACCAGAGATCTTCCAACTTTTAAAGCCAAGAATTGATCCGTTAACCACCCGAAACTCACCCGAGGCCCTCGGGACCTCAATCAAACATACCGGCACATCCCATAACATCATTCAAACTTATTCGAACCTTCGAATCAGTAAACACCAAATTACCGTCGGATTCGCCTAAGAACATCTAAATTTTCAAATTTTCACAAACGATGTCGAAACCTATCAAATCACGTCCAAATGATCCCAAATTTTGCACACAAGTCAAATATGACATCACGAACCTAGTCCAATATCCGACCCCGATATCAAATTTTTCACTGTCGACCAAAATCGCCAAATTTCCAACTTTCGCCAATTCATGCCTAATTCTACCACAGACCTCCAAATCACATTCCGGACACGCTCCTAAGTCTAAAATCACCTAACAGAGCTAAGGAACCATAATAATTCAAATCCGAGATCGTTTACTCATAAGTCAACATTCGATCAATTTTCCCAACTTAAGCCTTCTCAAAAAATACTAAGTATCTCAATTCACTGAAAAACCACTCTGAACCGGAACCAACTAATGCGATACGATCAAATATAGCTGAAGAAAACAAACAGAAATAGAAATAGGGAAAACGAGGCTATAACTCACCAAACGACCAGCCGGATCGTTACATCAGGATATCTAAAAGTGTGGGTCATTGCATTAGAGTTCTGCCTCAGAAGGCCGAAGTGAATAAAGATGGGCTAGCTTTCAAGCCCAAAGCATCAATTTTAGATAATGGCCAGCATGTTTAAAGGGACCTTCCTGCGCTAGGCCACTTCAAACAAGGCCCAATTACACTTGAAAGGTGCTAAGTGAAGCACTAAACTCAATATAGAATCAGACTGCTGAGAACAAACCCCATCTCAAATGGACAAACGTACAACAATAAAGCAAAGAGCAGACTGAGGATCAACACATGATCATTCATAAAATGAATTCAACTAAATATCATATCATAATCAGAATGCTAACGGATTAACTACCTACTTTAAATGAAACGAAGCAACTAATAATTCTATCAAACTATGTTAAATATTGATCACGTCCAACTATGCCTTATAAAAAGGACAATGCGGTCGTTGCAAATATAATCCGGTTTATAAGTCCGGAGTCGAATCCCACAGAGAACTAAGGTTTAGCTACAACTGTTCACTATTACCAAGAAGACAAGCTTGAACAATTCCTAACTTATAGATATTTAGATTCTTGTGTTTCACTAATTAACTAACAAATTAAACTACTAAATTAACAACTAAATATACTAAGGGTTAGAGACAAGATTAAGGAGGTCTAGAGTTATGATTTTCCCAATTGTTGGAATCCTTCCCGCTATGTCTTCTATAATTTCACTTAAGTATTCTCTACCGATCATGAGCACTCTTATTACTATAAATCTCTCCCGAGTAATTACGACAATTTACTAGATGCACTCTCCCGAGCTATGCTAGATGGCTTTTAATACAACTCACTTCAGATCGCACCCAAGGCTTCGTTATCCCTAATCCCACCTTTAAACCCTCGGTTATTGATCCCTCATATACTCTGGGAGTGGTGTTGCTCAACAATTACCTAAATAAGCACTCTCTCCCGAGTTATGCATACTAAATAGGCACGGCTAATTGAGAGCTCTTCAATCAACCAGAATATAAACGTAGTTGAACAAATAGAGAAAAGCTATGGCTCAATTATATAAAAACATAACAAGAATTTATCCTACAAAAGGTTCTATCAAAACTCTAGATAAAAAATTAGCTATTCATAATAGTATGTAAAACTACAATACTAAAAGTCATAACCAACAATGAAAAATAGGAAGAGGAAGGAAAAACTCGTAGAAGAATTCTCCGCCTTGCTCCCAATGTGTTCTTGCCTCCAAGGGTGTTGTCTAACCCTAAAGTAATGTCTCTTGCCTCCTTAGGTCTAATTTGTGTCCAAAATATGTCCCCTTCCCCTTTCTTGGACGGCTTCCTTGGTTTAATATAGGGTTTAGGGCTTAAAATCCCGTGTTTTGCACATAAGTCTCTAAAATTTCCGCCTCCTGCAGCGGTTTTGCTGCGGTCGCAGTGGAACCGCGGTTTTTCACCCTGTTCCATTTGGAATTTGGAAAAACGTAAAACATGAAAGTTGTATCCCTTTGAGTTAGCTTTCCAACCATATATTATGGAGCGAAAATGGAGTTCTGAGAAAATAGTTATATCTAATTTATTAGACAGTGCGCAATATGCCTCATCGAGTCTTCATTTGTTCTCAACCATCAAATTTGACCCCCGAACACTATCCCGGCTTAATTTTTTGAGATTTTACTCAGACTTCAAAGCTTCAAATCACTTAAATTCATTCCATAACATCTATATAGCTCGAACTCACACCTACAAGGCATAAAACACACCGTTAGCGCAAAACACTAGCGATTAAAGCGCAAACTCAACTAAAGTGCAGTAAATTAGAGTGTAATAATCGACTAAAATACGTAATTATAGCCTATCATCAATACCCCACACTTAAATCCTTGCTCGTCCTCGAGCAATCAAACTACACTTTTTTTTATAGACACGACCTTTTTAAATAATTCTCCTAATGCAACACACCAAGAGTATTTAAAATAGACTAAGCACAAAAGCGTAACATCTTCACCTCAAGATTTGACTCACAAGTGCCACGCATTATTCACAACTCACCTACTTACTCTAACCTAAAGGTCACTGACATTACCTTTCCTTCATGAATCAAGTGCCCTCACTACACCAGAGAGTAGTTCCACACAATAAAATTTAAGAACACTTAGGAACTCAAGATAGAAAGAATTCACTCACTCTCAGAAATAACATTCATATGCCACAAAAGATGCACCATAAGCTTGCCCTTTGTGTATTACTCCAGTAATCGAGCTCATTCAATCTAGGATTAATTAGGACTTTATTTGGTTGTAATGTAGGCTACGGGACGGTTAGGATACATTTAGATATAAGAGTAACTACACCTCCCTAAGCACTTTAATACATATACTTTAACATTCAAAACCCCATACTTATGTCAAACTAAAATTCCACCTTCACATCAATATAAATTACCCCATTCTTCTTTAAGCACACTTATTTGAAGAACCACCACTTATCAAGAAATTTTTTTTTTCTTTACAACAATCCAACTATATATATATATATATATATATTTTTTTTTTTTTTTCAATTCAAGTGGCTCTTCCTTTTTTTCAAAATAGTGCATCTTTCTCCTTATTCAATTAAATCCACTCAAAAGCCAAACCAACCACCCCACACTTTAACTTTTACAAAGTTCATAACATTCAAGTGCTCATGAGAGGTGAAAAAGTTTAAATAGATGGTTAATTCAAACAAATGGGTAAGGCTTGTAATGTGGTTGCCAAAGAAACATGATTATAGGCTCAAAGGGATTAACTACGATACATAATAATTAGGTGGGTAAAATATGTATATATGGCTCAACAAGAATTGCCTATATCACTTCCAAGACTGAACAAAACTATTATTTCGCTTTGCAAACACACGGGGCAAGTTCTAGATATCAAATGCACTGTACTGAATAATGCAAAACCTTACACAAACATGGCACATAACTCACTCAGGATTGGATTCATAGACACTCTAGTCAAAGCAGTTAAGCAAAGTTAAGATAATACAATTTAAGGTACTTCTACAAGAGTCAAAAACTGAGCATAAGCGTCACAACCAAAGTACTCACTATTCTTAAGGCATAACCAAGTCAAGAGATATTGCTTCAATTCATAACACAACACAATGACTCCTACTTCCCAGAAAAAAAAACTAATTACATCCGGTTCAAATAAAATCCTTGGAAAAGAACCGTGGCCCAAAGAAAAACCAAGGGGGAGTTAATACACTACCTAAAACAAAATAAAAAATCTTTTTGGTATTTTTTTTAGACATACTTCCCTCAAGAAAACTGTCTAGAAGATCCGTCATCAGGAAAAGTCCAATCTTTTAAAAAAAACACAGTTAAAGTAGCATGAAAAGTCACCCAGACAATCTCCTCACCCCACACCTAAAGTTGTGCATTGTCCCCAATGCATATACATATATACAAGAGGGTAAAAGAAACTCCCTGATAGGCCAAAAGCCGAAGCACTAACAGTTCATGGGGTACTCAGACTTCTCCCAGCTTGGTCCTTCGTGCGGGTACCTCACACTTAGTTCCAGCCATTATATTTGTTGGTGCATCCTTCCAATACCTTTGTTTTCCATTCTCCTAGAAAATAAAAAATTGACACTACAAAAATACTATAATTAAAAAAAATAAATAAAAGAAAGCAATAAAGTTGGGTTGCCTCCCAACAAGCGCTTGATTTAATATCGCGACACGACGCGAATCACTTTTTGCCTCCACCTCGAGCTTATGAATTGAACCCCCAATTTGGCTTCAAGTATTCGGTTATGCTCCAGGGGTGGCGGAACAAATATAATTGGCCCAAGAAACCATTGTATTATTTTACACTTCTTGGATTTTAGATTAGGTATGTAGTCCTGTCTTTCTAGCAAGAAAAATTTCAGAATATATGCACCTTGTTCCTCATTCCGTGACTCTTCAATTGGATCGGATGACTCTATTTCCATATCATCATCCAAACCTAATGTGGAAAAATACTTGGAGTGTGGACCAATGCGCTTAAACACATGAACTTCAGGACTTTCAACATCCTCAACATCAGTGATACTAGAGTCAACAAAATTTGTATCCTCAAAGTCCTTGGCTGACTCTAGTCTCACTTCTTCAACATCGACATCCTCAAATTGTAGTTGGCTAGGTTGTTGATGTTCTACTCTGACCTCCTTAATTAACACCTCAAATTCACGCTTTTCATGGCTACTATCCCCAATATTGGCTTGTTGAGCATTAATAACTCCAACTACTTGACTCAATTGAGCCTCCAACTTGCGAATAGTTGCCTTTTGCCTTTCTATGTGCAATTGTTTCTCATTATTTTGTTATAGAAGACACTTTAGCATATCCTTGATCTCCTTCAGGTCTGCATTTCCAGGTTCTTTGTTCCTATTAACTTCACAAGAAAAGGTAGAACCATCATAGT
>MU674118.1:77626-113347 GCA_026770625.1 Nicotiana glauca | reverse complement strand
GCTGCTTAATCCTTGAGACTTATCTTCTTCACGTGCATCTCACATGTATAAGTTGATAAACACTGTGTCTCATATGATGGACCTGGTCCATGACTGAGTTCATTTGTTATTCTTCAAAATTTCACCTGAACTTAGGCCAACAAATTTCCCCTTTTTCATGATGACAAACTTTGTGATTTTACTGCTCAAAGAACCTGTAGGAACTCAGCTTAACCATCAACACTTTAGAATTTTAACTTATCATCAAGGACTAGGTTTAATTAGGTTATAAATATCACATTATTCAGAATAAAGAGTAAAGCACAATATCTCTTCCCCCTTTTGGCATCATCGAAAAGTTGTATACACATTGTGAATCCCAGATTTATATAATTACTCATGGCCACTGGGGAAACTGCAAGTGAAAACATGGTTCAATTAATCAACAACCAACAAACAAAATTAACTATTAAGATCTGAATCTTCATAGAACAAGAGAAAAGCAATTTTCATTAATAAGGATATGTTTCCACTAACAAACCACAAAAAGAAATAAAAACTTCCAAACATGAGCAACAAAAACAAAAAAAGTCCCAATCTGGGTCATTGGGGGGTTCTAGATGGGTGCAGAAGGAAAGAATTGGACATCCTAAGGCTTGAAGGAACTAGAGGGATGGGTTTGGAGAAGGTTGAGAATATTCTGAAGCATTCCATCACTATTCTCCTTTTCCTTTTTTAGCTCAGCTTTAAGGTTATCTCTCTCAGTTTTCAATTCAGCAACACGAGCCTGCAGCCTAGCAATTTCAGCATCCCTAGTTCCACATTCTTGAACCAAAGCCCTAACCTTGATGTTCACAAGACTTTTCAGAGATGAACCAGGTTCAACTGGGGTGGCATTTACTGGATAGTCACAAGCCATAAGAGTCTTGAAACCAAAGTGTTCCTTGCTTGATGTCATCTCCCATTTCTTCAAAGGCACATTCAACCTTTCTAGAACAGTAGTCAATTGGAATCCATATGGAGTGGCATGAGCCTTGGAGCCATTGATGACCCTATCCAGCAGTTTGACAATGAAAGCAGGCCAATTTATCTGCATTCCTATCACAAGGCACTCCATAAAAACCAGGTCCATGTAGTTTGCAGTATGTCTCCTCTCCTGTCTGGGCAGCAGGCACTTGTTAACAAACTCAAACAGGACCTTGTGCTCAGCCCTCTCACTTTTCTGTACAAACCTGGCTTCAGGCACATCTTCAGCAGTTGTAGTATCACAAAAATTTCTGGTGATTTGGAGAGCAGTAGGGAGAGAATCCAGACAAGGCCACCTCTGCCTAGTATAATCATCATATCCCACACTAGGTATGTCCAGAATCTCACCCAATTTGGGTGCATCAAACTACACCTTTACTCCTTTCGCCATGATGGTGACAACCCCATTCTTCACAGTGGCATTGGCCATAAACTCAATCAACTCCTTCCTGGCCAGCTTCACATCCATTTCAAGGACCATGTCCTTCCACCATTGTGTATCTAGGGCATCCGTCAGTCTTCTTATTCCTGGCTCATCCAGGTCTTTCAACAATCTTCCTTTCAAAATCTTTCTTCTGCCAAAGATGGCAAACCTATCTTACTCCTTCTCAGATTTCTCCTCTTCTTCTTCTCCACTCCATTCTTCTTCTTCTTTAGTAATTTTTACTTGCTTTCCTTTTACTGTAGATCTAGTTCTTTTAGCTAAAGAGGGTTTAGCAGATACAGGCTCAAAGGAAGACTTCTTGGAAGAAGTCTTGGATCTTTTTGGTTTAGGTATAGGAACCTCCACAGTTGTTCCTCTTTCTTGATGGACCAGTTACATCTTCTTCTCTTCTTCTTCTATAGTCTCAGAACTTTCCACAACCTTTGCTTTTCCTTTCTCCTTCTTTTTTTTTTCCTGCTTTCTTCTAGTGCTTTCTGTAACTCTACTTCACTTTGTTTGACCCTGCTTAGAGTAGCTCTTCCCTTTGGTACTGAGGGGACAGTAGGCTTTGGAGATGACACTTTTCTTTTCTTTGTTGGCTTAGAACTAGTTGGAGCCTTTTGTGAGGAAGCTTTGCGCTTCTTTGGATCATAACTGACTCCAACCCTTTTTAGAATATCAGCTAGGGTTTCCTCAACAGATGAACCAGGTTCATCTTGTTGCTTGCTCAGATGAACAAGCCCATCATCAGCCTCTCCAGAACCACATCCCCCTGACTTGTTGTCACTCTCTTCAACACCTCCACCGATAGCAAGAAAGTTTTCTTTCTTTTTACCTCCCCTCTTACTTGACTCAACCCCCTTTACATCTTTCACAGGACCAACCAAAACAAACCTATTATCTACATTTTCAACCACATCAGAAAATACCAAACAAGTATTTATCTCACCAGGGGTTTCTTGATTTTTGTCAGTGTCAGAAGACCCATGTTCTTCACCTTTGCTGGCAGAAATAAAGGCTTCAGACTTAGAGCTGGAGTCAGATTCTCGAGCCGAACTTTCCTTCTTCTGGCTAGCCCTTAATTTTTCATTTATGGCTTTTCTTAGAGACCCAGAAGCCACAGTTTTTCTAGCCAACATTTTCTGTCTACGAAACCTAGGTTTTGGATAAACACTAGGAGGAGTAGATGAAAACGTATTATAAGGGGATATTTGTAGGGGAGTGCCTGGATTATCTTGGGGGTTAGTCATGGTGAATTATTTCTGGAGAAGATTTAGGAATTTTGGAGAGAAAAGGGATGATCAGAACTGGAGAGGGATTTTTGACGGTTATGAAATAATGAAGGAGAGGTGTGGAGTATTTAAAAATGATTAGACTTAAATGTAATAACGGGAGCCTTTTCACGGGTCAAATAGAAGTCTAATCAAGGTATAATTCTGGTCTTTAGTGATTATTAGGCATCGCTAGATTTTAGGCAAAAATCCTAGTTTTTAGAGTTCTAGGGGAATGAAACTGGTTCAATGCTCAACGAATATAATTTCCGGGAATTTGTTGAATGTAGGACTTCTGCTCATGATTGGAAAATTAATCTTTCTAATTGTGCAAAGTATAGAAAACATACTGAACTTTCTCATGAGCATATACTGATGAACTAGGTTCTTCAAGTAGAACTCTCTTGAACATGCCTCAAATGTCATAATAGAAAAAACTTTGTAAGAGATCAGTGATTCATCTATACACATGTCACATGAGTATACTGATTAAAGTATGAGACTGAGTAAGAATTGATCTAGATATTTACACAAAGTGAGAAATCCTAACCAAAAGAAAATAATTTTTTTTATTGTGCATTTTGAACTGGTCCTTTTAGGTAATCTTTATCATCCCTAATTCCAACCTGTTCCTCTCAAAGTTTTCTCTACTCAGTGCTTTAGTGAAGATGTCAGCTATTTGTTTATCACTAGCACAAAATTCTATTGAAATCAATCCTTTCTCATAGTTATCTCTTAAGAAGTAGTGTCTAACATCTATGTGCTTGGTCCTTTTATGATGAACAGGGTTCTTTGTCATACTTATAGCACTAGTGTTATCACAGAATATTGCAATACATCCCACTTCAATTCCAAAATCTACCAGCTGGTGTTTAATCCATAGCAATTGAGCACAACAAGAAGCAACAACAACATACTCAGCTTCAACAGTAGATAAAGCTACTGAATTTTGCTTTTTGGTAGCCCATGACACAAGACATGAACCAAGAAAGTGTGCCATACCTGAGGTGCTCTTCCTATCCACCAGGAAACCTGTATAATCAACATCATCATATCCTACTAGATTAAAATTACTGCCTTTGGGATACCAAAGACACAAATCAGTGGTGTCTTTCAGATATCTTAGTATCCTCTTGACAGCAGTCAAGTGAGACTCTTTTGGATTTGCCTGAAAACGAGCACAAAGCCCTACACTAAAAACAATGTCAGGTCTGCTGGCAGTAAGATACAAGAGTGAACCAATCATACCCCTATACAACTTCTGATCAACTGATGAACCAGGTTCATCAATATCTAATTTAGTGGCGATTGCAATAGGTATATCTATTTCTTTAGAATTCTCTATTTTAAACTTTCTGATTAGTTCTTTTGTATACTTCTATTGATGGATCATGGTTCTATTTGGAATTTGTTTGATCTGAAAACCTAAGAAGAAGTTAAGCTCACCCATCATGCTCATTTCAAACTCACTCCCCATTAGTTTTGCAAAGTCCTTACTCAACCTATCAGTAGCGCCCCCAAATATTATGTCATCAACATATATTTTCACAATAAGAAGGTCTTTACCTTTTTCCCTTAAGAATAAGGTACTGTCAATTTTACCTCTTTTGTAACCATGCTCCAGTAGGAATTTAGATAGCCGTTCATACCAAGCTCTTGGGGCATGCTTGAGCATATATAGAGCCTTGTCTAACTTGTACACGTGAGGACATTCCTTACTTTCAAACCCTAGAGGTTGTTTCACAAACACTTCTTCTTTCAGGTAGCCATTTAGGAAGGCACTTTTGACATCCATCTGATGAAAAGTAAATTCCATATATGCTGCAAAGGCTATGAGGAGTCTGATTGCCTCTAGTCTTGCAACTGGAGCAAATGTCTCACCATAGTTAATGCCCTCCTCTTGGCTGTAGCCTTGCCTTGTTTCTTGTAACTGTTCCATCTTCATCAAGTTTGTTCCTGAAGACCCATTTTGTGCCAATGACTGATCTGTCCTTGAGTCTTGGAACTAAATGCCAAACTTGACTTCTTTCAAATTGGTTGAGTTCATCCTACATTGCATTCACCCAATCTGTATCCTGCAAAGCTTCAACAACATTTTTAGGTTCAATAAGAGATAGGAAAGCATCAAAAGCACACAGATTCTTCATCTATGTTCTAGTTTTGACTCCAGATGTTGGATCAGTGATAATGTTCTTAATGGGATGAGAACTTTGATACTTATGAGGTTTCACAACCAACTGATTTCTGCTAGATGTTTCTTCCATGTTCTTCTGTTGAGGAACATGGTTATGAAAAGGTTCATTTAAGGGATTTATTTCAATTCCTCTTTGATTAGTTCCCCTGTCAGGTTGCCCTATATGGAAGAACCTATTCCATCACCTGTTCCTTCTATTGATTCCACTTTGACCTGAGCTGATGCTTCAGTCAAGTCTTTTACCAATCCAATGGCTTCATCTTCATGTTCCAGTCTCTCAGAAAGAATGTTAGTTTCATCAAATACTACATGCACACTTTCTTCTACATACAAAGTTCTTTTGTTAAACACTTTATATACTTTGCTATGTGAAGAATATCCCAAGAATACTCCCTCATCACTTCTGGGATCAAACTTACCTAGGGAGTCTTTTCCATTATTGTTCATATAGCACTTGCAACCAAATGCCCTAAGATGGGATATGTTTGGTTTTCTCCCTTTAAGTAATTCATAGGGAGTCTTCTCTACCAGAGGTCTGGTTATGCATCTATTGATTATGTAACATGCAGTGTTTACAGCCTCTGCCCAGAAGCTGTGGGTTAATTTACTAGAAAGCAGCATGGTTCTAGCCATGTCCTCAAGTGTTCCACTCTTCCTTTCAACTACTCCATTTTGTTGAGGGGTCCTAGAGGCAGAGAAATTATGATCTATTCCATTTTCATCACAGAATTCAACAAGCTTGGAATTTTCAAATTCAGTTCCATGATCAGACCTAATGGATGCAAGTTGATTTCCTAATTGTTTCTGAGTTTTTCTAACAAATGCAATGAACATGTCAAATGCTTAATCTTTAGAGGTTAGAAATAGAACCCAGGTAAATCTAGAATAATCATCAACAAGTACCATTACATATTTCTTTCCACCTCTGCTCATGGTTCTCATTGAACCACATAGATCCATATGAAATAGTTCCAATGACTTGGACGTGCTTACCATTTTCTTTGTTTTGAAGGATGATATTACCTGCTTCTCCCTTGCACATGCCTCTTAAACTTTGTCTTCCTTGAACTTGATGTTGGGTAACCCTATCATCAAGTCCTTGGAGACTAATTTATTTAGCTGATTCAAACTGGCATGACCAAGTTTTCTGTGACACTGGAGGGGATTATTAGCCAACACACTTAAGCAAGTGAGTTCATTTTCTGAGAGAGTAGACAAATATACAATGTAAATATTGTTAACTCTTTTTCCCTGAAAAATAATCTATTCAGTGGTAAGGTTAATCACAAAGTATTTGGTGGAGGTAAAAGCCATAAGTTTACCTCTGTCACACAATTGTGACATACTTATTAGGCTATATTTCAAGCCATCTATCAGGTAGACATTCTCTATGGAATGAGAATCTATTTTGCCTACCTTTCCAACCCCAATGATCTCACCTTTATTTCCATTACCAAAGGAGACATTACCTCCTTTTAAGTCCTCAAGTGAAAGGAACTAGTCCTTGTTCCCAGTCATATGTTTTGAGCAGCAACTATCCATATACCATTGGCTCCTCCCTTTCACTTGGACCCACAAAAAGAAATCAGAGGTTAGTCTTAGGAACCCAAACTAGTTTAAGTCCCTTTCTGTAGGCAAAAGGATGAATCAAATTCCTTCTTGCCCATCCGGGCAGCTTATTTTCCTTTTGAACAAAAGCTTTGTTCTTTTGACTGGCCTTTTCTTTTGCATTACAATCATTTTTGTAATGACCAATCTTGCCGCAGTGTGTGTAGATTTTATTTTCAGGAAGTGTGAGGTACTTGCTTTTGGGATCCTATTTTGGAGCTTGAGTCCCATAGCCCAGTCCTCTTTTGTTGCTACTATGTTGCTCTTGCAGCCAAGAGAGTGCATCAGAAGCCTTGTTCCACTTGCAAGTTCTGTCTAGTTCATGTTTCACTTTCCAAGATCTTCTTTAGGACTTTGATGAATTCATCTTTCTTATACAATTCATCTTTCATTTTTCCCAAATTTTCTTCTAGGGTTAGATATGTGTGATCAACTTTCTTCTTTCTAGTTCCTAGTTTCAGTTTTACGTTTTCAGATCTAAGTTCTAGGACACTGTTATCAAGTTCAAGAACCTAGTTCTTCAACTCAATATTTGTGTTATCACTCTCATTAGCCCTAGACTCTAGAATTTTGCATTTTGCTTTTAGGATCACACATTCCCTAGACAGAACTTCCTTCTCATTGTTAATTATCTCAGACTCATCAATGAAGTCTAGTAATAGCTCAACCAACCTTTCTTTAGACAAAAATTTAATCTTGTCTTTAAGACGAAGAATACTTACCTATTGTTCATCATCTGATTCTCCGGTGGCCATCTGTGCTTGCTCTTCTTCAGCTTTATCTTCTGAGTCTTCATATGAGGTTTCTCCCCTAGCAGCAACCATAGCCTTGGTTGAACCTTTGTTCCTTTTTGGTTGAACCTGTTCCTTCATTCAACCCTTTCTTTCTTCCACTCAATTTCCCATTGAGGGCAGTTCTTGATCATGTGATCAGCCTTACCACACTTAAAGCAACCCTCACTGGTCTGTTTCTCAGGAGCTCTTGACTTGTTGGAGGTTGTACATCTTGGAGAACCCTTTCCTCTCATCAGGTACTTTTTGAAATCTCTAGTGATCATAGCCATATCATCATCTTCCAGATCTGAACCTTCAGCAATTCTGAGAGCTAAGCTTCTATTCTTCTTGGGTGTATCCATATTCATGGTTTGCCTTCTCATTTTCATAAGCAGTAAGATTTCCAATAAGTTTATCCAGTGTGAGGGTAGCAATATTCTTAGATTCCTGAATGACAATGATTTTGCTTTCCCATGTGATTGACAGAACCCTTGTCAGAATTTTCTCAACCTTGTCTTCTTCAAGAATAATCCTTCCAAGAGACTTGAGTTCATTTGTCAGTGTAGTGCACCTAATATACATATTTTGGATAGTTTCTCCTTCCTTCATAGTAAAATTCTCATATTGAGAATACATCAGTGTTCCTCTTGATCTTTTCACTTGAGGTGTTCCTTCATGGGATACTTGCAAAGTGTCCCATATCTCTTTAGCAGTAGTACAACTTTAGATCATACTGTACTCATCTAGACCTACTCCACACACAAGCTATTTCTTGGCTTTAGCATTTTTCTCCCATATCCTTAGGTCTTTAGCAGTGCAGTCAGCCCTTGTCTTTGGCACATCCACTCCTTCCTCATTCTTCTTTGTGGTTGCTAAAAGACCATCAGTGACTATGTCCCAGAGTTCATAGTCTTCTCCTATGATGTGATCCCTCATCCTGTTCTTTCACCAAGAATAGTACTGTCCATTGAAAAGCGGAGGCCTGACAGTGGATTGCCCTTCCCAGTTCCTAGGTGGTGCACTCATGTTAGCCTCTTCAAGGATAACCCGCTCTAATACCAATTGATGTTCTAAACGTCAATACTACACAAGAAGGGGGTGATTTGTATGGTACCCAATTTTTGATCTAGAAGAACCTGGTTCTTCTAGGTGTTCTAACTACTACTGTTGCGGAATTAAAAGTAAAGAAAATAAAGAACATAGAGATTTTTACATGGAAAACACATGGCTCAAAAGGTGAAAAAATTACGACCTACTACTCGGTAGGATTTTCCCAAACATCCATTAAAATCGCTGAACCAAAACAACATTTATAAAACTTTTGTAAACCTAAGTATTAACTCTAATCCCAGTATGGCACACAACCTCAACTGTTGCGACACTTTCAAGTTAACTCTAACTTGAATACTCAAAATACCTAATATAATTGCTTCTATGAAAGCTGGAAAGGTACAACTTTAAACCACCTACTACAATTGAACTAAAATAAGAATAAACAAAATGGAACTGGTTCTTCTATCCCATTCAAGTATCTTCAGGAGTGCACACTTAAATCTCACGCAAATTGCTTGTAAAATTTCCTCGACCATTTGCTCTCAATTTGTTTTTACTTCTGTGTTTGTGCAATGCCTATAAAAGAGAACACTCACTGTTATTTAATAAGTTAGTAATCAGAGTTTGATTGAGACTCAATTGTTGATCTTCCATCAAAGTTGAGTCCTTGAACAATTCAAAATCCAACCCTATCCTTTATCCAAATTGTGTCCTCTTCCTATAAGGAGACTTCCTCTCCTCATCCAATATGCAACCTTTTAAATTAGTTCAAAAGATATTGCTGCTTGATTCTTGAGACTTATCTTCTTCACGTGCATCTCACATGTATAGGTTGATAAAGACTGTGTCTCATATGATGGACCTGGTCCATGACTGAGTTCATTTGTCATTCTTCAAAACTTTACCTAAACTTGGGCCAATAATTGGACCACTAGTAAGTGTCGAAGTCAACCTCTTGTTACTACTTTTTCGAGGTTAAATTGGATACTTACTGGGTACGTGTTGTTTTCGTACTCATACTACAATGCATTTTTGTTGCACAAGCGCATGTATGTCTAGTGGCCTCATTGGGCGCATCGGCATGGATGATACAAAGGCTTTGGTGAGCTGCATCTCTCAAGACGAACCGCAGCCAGTAGAGTCTCCTTCAGAGTATTGTATTTTTCTTTCTATCCAATTTGTATTCTGGTCAGTTATTCAATTATATTTTTAAATTCTTAGAAAATGCTCATACACTTGTGACATCGGGTTCTGGGATGACTATGGGATTACTCAGTATTTAAATTTTTTAAGGACATCATAATTTACTTAGTGAAGTTCATTATTTATTGTTTAATGTAAGGAAAGAAATTATTTCAAAAATACTAAAATGAGGATTTAATTAACTTATTGGTGTTGTCTTATCTGACAGTGGTGTCTGGTGCCATCACGACCTTTATTGGATTTTGGGTCGTAACAACATGGTATCAGAGCACTAGGTTTTTTTAGGTCTCATGAGTCATGAGCGAGTCTATTAGAGTCTTGAGGTTCGGTACAGAGATGTCTGTACTTATTTTTAAGAGGCTATATGGCTGTTAGGAGCACTCCCCTTCTTCATTCGCGATTTGACTCCTTTAAGGCTTATGCCTTTGTTTCTTTCCTATTCAATCTTATTTGACATAAAGCCCTGGTTATAATTCGGGAATTGAGGAATTGTGACGGTATTATAGATGTGGTGCAAGATATTTCTCCTTGCATATTGATTGGGTTATTGTTGTCGCCTTGCAAAATGTCGTTCTATCGTTTCAGCTCAGTATTAGTATTACTAAGGTTTTGAGATTTGGCATTGATTGTTATGATGATTCAGTAATGATGTGATGGTAGGATACTTACCTATGTCTCGGGGCAGTTAATGACTTGAAAAGAGGTCTACTTAGTGCATGATTCAGATTCGGTATTTTGTTCCCGGCGGAGGAAAGTTCAGATTATAATTATTTAGGTTTGGGTTGATGGAGTAATGAGACTTGATATTCTCAAGCATGGTGGAATTTCATCTATGATGTGGTGTCGTCATTCTCGATTGAATGTGTTAACTTTGCCGGTGTTATAATCTTCTGTGATTTGCCTTTGGGGCAGGATATTGTGAGATAATATTGGAGAAGTGGTTGTCAGAGATTGTGAGGTGCGGTGGTTCAGGATTAAATGGGTTGCGAGGTGCGGTGGTTCAGGATTTAATGGGTATTTCTAATGCTGGTAGTTCGAGAAGGAGGATCTTCGGAAAGTGTTGAAGTTGGTAGCGATCTATCGGTTCAAGTGCTACAGAGATAGATATTGATTTAAGGCAACAACTGGGCAGCAAAGGATGAGGATGGACATGTGGGAAGTGTTAGGTAGTGGTTAAATTTCTAGAAGGCCAGGTGTAAGAAGCGAAAGTCGAGTAGTTGCTTAAGGGAGCGAGTTTGATCAAGGTGGGATAATGGTAGAGTAGTATATGGGTTTAGTGGCAGGATAACTACACACCTTAAGGAATGTTTGGAATGATTTGGGAATTTGTGGACAATGATTGGGTCTACGGGCTTAATTTGAATTATTAGCTATTATACGGTGGGAGATTGGATGCAACAGAAAGGGAGTTGTTTGATATGAAGAAGGATGCAATATAACTTTCAATGGGAAGATATTGTCGCATATTTAATGTCCATGAGAAGTTAACGGACTAGTACATTTGGTGAATGAGCACGAACTTAGGATGGGTTATTGATGTCCTAGTGATTGTACCCCGTGCAGTGACGTTGGAAGATGTCAACATGTAATTTCCATATGTGGGTTATCTCATGTGAGTATGTCAGCGGTCGCGTGGTTGGCAAAGCTTCTGCGAATGATTTTACTGACTATCCTGTAAGAAGTTGAATATGTGAATGTTGCTTGAGATTTAAAGTGTTCATGAAATGCTAACAGAAGGATTTCAAGGAATTTGGCGGGTTGGTTATGTAAGATCATGTCAACAATGAAGAAATAATCTTGGTAGGTTCAAAAGTTGTGTAATAGTAGCTTCAAGCTAAGTGGGAGGGTCCGATCGCCTACAATTAGGTTGCATGGTTATCTACTTGTAAGGTTCAGGTTATAGGTGTATTAGTGAGTTATTACAACTAAGTGAAAAGAACATAAGTGGTAATTTGAGCAAAGAAATTGATAAAGGTGTGCTATAGTTGGCCTTATTGACTCATGTTCAGGCTTTGGGAAGATTCAGGATTCATGCTTCGTACAAAGGTGATTTACAAGGGAAGTGATTCAGTTGGGTGCTTCATTGAGATGGGTGTTTATGTGCCAGTGGAGCCTTGGAGTTGATTATATTCGGGACCTAGCTAGAGTGGGTGACTCTCAACAACGGTCCTAGTGGATTCAAAGGTTAAAAATGCGGTGCCTAAGGATTCAAGCCCGCAGTATGGTTAAGAATTGAGCTTTTGTAGCAAATTATGATAAGAGGCTCGGGATGTTCTATGATATTTTCGACTTGCAGCATTGGGAGGAAAAAGAGAAAAAGACTTCGGATTCGTAGAGGAATTATCAGAATGGGTGTATCAATTGAAGATGTGAATGTGCGTGCAAGGAGGGTATGAACCAGTTCATTGGTTTGGAGACAATGTGGTGTCATGGAATAGGGTCACTCAAGTGAGTGCGGATTTAGGTAGGTGATGTAAGGAATGGAGCTATTATTATCTCTAAGGCAAGTTAAGGATCAATTTGAAGAAGTTAGATTGATTAGCCATAATTGAATTGACATAGTAGTGGCGGTACGTGCGAGGCTCGACGGCCACCGTAATTGATTTTATTTGGAAGTATTCAAGTATTATAGCCTGTTATGTGTAGGTGGATCCCGGAAGGGTTATAGTGGTTTAGACCACTACTTAAGGATTTGAATGTTCTATGGTTTTGGGAAGTTACTTGCGTGTTGCTATTGAAATGAGTTAAGTAAAAAGTTTCTAGGTGATGAAGTGTTTACCATATTAGTGGTTCAGGAGTTATAATGAAATTCTTGTACTATCACATATTGGCTTGTTAGGTGAAATTAGCGGTATGAAATTTGAAAGTGAGGATCAAGGTTATGGTTCGGTGTTTAACGAGGATGTTACGAGCTCGAATGAGCAGGAAGGGAATATGGATGTTTGGAGTAAGCTGGTATTGTTTTCAGCGTCACCTGAGATCGGCATTTTGTTTCGGAAGCTTTGCATCTTGGTTACAGATTCTTGGTATGTATTACAATATTAGTGTGACTGGTGGTACGGATGTGCAGACTCGTTATCTAGTGCAGTAGGTCGTGGGAGCGTACCTCACGGGAAGATTGTATAAGTATGACATGTAGTCACTTGATTGATTGAAGATTTAAACCAAGTGTGAAGATTGTAGTAGTATCACTAATTTGAGAATTTATGCCTGGAGGGCACTCGGTTTATTGGGTTGTGGTCTTTGGAGGTTTGCTCCAGATATGATGTTTATTCTTGTGAGTCATGGAGAAAATGGGTTATTATGGACCCTTGAAAGGTTATTAGCCTAGTGTTAGCCCCTAATATTGAAACATGATGGACGTCGGGTAGAATCTATGTCAAGGGCTTGTACATTGCCCCTTGGCATAGGTTGTGCGGGTGTTGGCAAGCAATGTGCGGAGCTGAAGGTGTGTCTAAGTTAGTGCATGGACTTAGGCAAGTCAGCTAGATAATGTGTCTTAAGTGTTGGCAAGGCAGCTTGATTGTGGGCAACAGCTAGGGCAAACGAAGGCGCATGGCACTTGACTAAGGCATGCGTGCGGATTAGTGGGACGGCTAAGTTTGTGACATGACATTGTCATGAGGTTAGAGGCGTGGCATGCTCCAAAGACAAGGCAAGGCAGGAAGGTAACGTGTGGGCAAAAGCTGTAGAACAAGTGTGAAAGGCATGTGATTGAAGAAGTGTGCTATGCATGTCCTGTGGAAGTTAGCCATGTGCAAGGCACATGTTGCAGTTGGCCAAAATGCTGAAAAGGAATTCAAATTTGTGGGAAGGTTTGAATTCAAATTAGGACAAAGTAGTTATACTTGTTTTTAGGCTTTCATGTGCAAGGCACATTGTATTAACTACCCCTTTGTAAATCTGCCATATGCAACCCCTTTATATGTTGTAATTTCGTTGGTAATAAGGCAAGTAGCATATGTGAGACTTTTCCATCAGATTGTCCTTTGTATTCTGCGAGAATTAATAAAGGTTGGGTTTTTACCCATATCTCTGTGTGTTGCTACATTTTACAAGTCTGAAATAATTTAAGTGTTGGACTGTGTGCGGAAAAAGTAAGGCTGAGTGGCTAAGAGTTTGGCTACTGCCATGCAATGTCAAGTGTGCTAAAATTGGCTCCGACAAGGCTATCGGAGGCGTGTTGGTTCAAGAAGGCCTCCCAGTGGCATTTGAAAGCAGAAAATTTAATGAAGCGGAGCAAAGGTATTCGACTCATGAGAGAGAGATGGTTGTTGTTATCTATTGCTTGCAGATTTGGCATGTCTATTTGCTAGGAACAAAATTCATCGTGAGGACGGATAATGTGGCTAATACATTTTTCAAGACACGGAAAAAGCTAAGTTCAAAGCAGGCTCGTTGACAAGAATTCTTGGCAGAATAAAATTTTATTTGGGAGCACAAGCCGGAAAAACACAACCAAGTTGCGGATGATTGAGTCGAAAAGAGGTGTTTGCTGCTGTTTATTCCATTACACGACTTGAGTCTGATTTTCTTGATAAAATCAAATCAACTGCTACTAATGTTTTATTGTATATCAAAATAATGAATCATGTGAGAGAAGGGACTGTAAGGCGGTACTGGATCGAGGACGATCTCCTCTATTTCAAAGGGGGAAGAATGTTGTTTTGGAACTGTGACTTATTTATTTCTTAAAACTACTCTTATAAAAGGCTTATGACTTGTACCACCGGTTTTGGGAATTGTAAGTGTTCAGAGTTATAAAATTTGAAGTTAGTGTTTATTCATATTATTTCTGTTAATATTAGGCTTACCTAGTTTAGAGACTTGGTGCCATCACGACTCCTTCAGAAGGATTCTCTGTCGTGGCAGATGAAGCATTGAACAATTTTTGGTATTTTTCTATGATTTTAAAATGTTGAATATGCATGAAAAATGCAATTAAATGCAAACAATTAACAAAAATTCCTACAAATACTATGAAAAATAAAAAAACAATTAAAACAAATTTATTTTTGCAAAATTTTTAGGAGTATTTTGTCGGGCAAATATCACGTGCTCACAGGGGACATGTTCCTAAAACCTCTAACAGTACAAGTGCAGCGAATATTTTAGTATATTCTCTTTCGTATTCTATCTCAAAATTAGACGTTACAGCTCTGTTAAGGGTGCTCGACCTCGGCCTCGATGACAACTCCTCGGCTTCAGTCTTGCTGACTCTTCGACCGCAACCTTCGCTGATAATTAAATTATTTCGACGCGTGGCATCCTAGGAATATTTTACTAATACCATTTCGACTAAAAACGGATTTTGACCCTTACACCCGTGAAATTTTTACATCCTTTAAAGTGAAAATATGTTTGGTTGGGATTAAAACAGGGCACTTACAAGTAATATCTCTTATTTAGTGATTTACGGAGGAATGACAAGAGGGGTTGCTCAGAGCAACCCCCACTTTCAACTAAGAGGTTGTGAGTTCGAGTCTCCCCAAGAGCAAGATGAGAAGTTCATGGAGGGAAGGATGCCGGGGGTCTATATGGAAACATCCTCTCTATCTTAGGGTAGGGGTAAGGTCTGCGTATACACTACCCTCCCCAGACCCCACTAAATGGAATTATACTGGATTGTTATTGTTGTAGTGATTTACAGAGGAGATAAAATAAAAATCAAGAGTAGGAAGCTCTTCCATGATAAATTTTCTAACCCCTTCTTTTATCATTTTAGTTCTCTACCCGTCAGAGTATATTGGATGAATCTTTTTATGAACACTTGTTTGATAGTCCAAATCGTGTGAAAGAGGAAGCATCGTTCACATTACAAAATGTAAAATCAATATTGGGACAATATAATGTAATATTTATATGTACAAATTTGAGTTCGTGAAGAAAAAAATTAATTTATAGTAACATTCTTAGGAAATCTTTAATAACGTGTGCTTATGTTGTAAGTCAGGTAGTATCTCTTATAAATATTACTTATCTAGTTTTATATTTAGTAGGTTTCGCTGTTATTCGGATTATGGCTAGTAATCATCTAGTATTTTGGATCGAATGTATGTCTCACTGACCTTAAAATGTAGTAATTGACTTGTACATTTTATGAACAGTGAATCATACTATCACCTTAACGTTATTAACCAACGTAAGAGAACAAGGAATTACTTATCTTGTTGGATTTCCCTTTTGCTTCAATTCTACTAACAAAACAAAATGCTACCAGGGTTCTAACATTTTTAATCCCCCAAAAAAGACAATAATGGTATGTTTATTTTTCTAATCGCTGGTCTACCTTTATACAAAACAATTATCTTTTTTATTACATACTATTCAAAATGTGTAATCTTTCTGTTCATCTCGAATCCAACTTTTTCAAGAGACAAACTTATTTAGCTTTAACAAATATTTTAACTTTTTCAGAACTACTCTACAAAGTTGTATTTTTTTAACTTTATACTTTCTAAAAATCCATATTTGATTATTAGACATAAGTTGATCATTTTCTCAATTGTTCTTCGTCATATATAACAGCATACTTACAAAATATCCTATAACTAGTACAACAATAATAACGATCCAATGTATTCTCACAAGTGCGGTCTAGGGAGAGTGAGATGTACGCAGCCTTATCCCTATCCTGACGGACAGAGAGGTTGTTTCCGATAGACCCTCAGTTAAAAAAAAGATGAAAGAATCACTGATATCAAGTAATAACAATACAAGATATTTAGAAAACTGAGACTAAGATAGCAAGATACAAGATTAAAAAAGCATTGATAACAAGTAATACAATACACGATATGTAGCAATAACTGATGTTTTATACTTCAATACCACATAAGAGGAAGAATGATTTGTGTAGTGACCAATTTTTTGCTTAAACTGATTATGGAAGGACCTGGTTTTTCTATATGTTCCTTCTGCTACTGTTGCGGAATAATAAATGTATACTGTAAAGAAGAAAATTATTTTTACGTGGAAAACATCTAGCTCAAAAGGTAAAAAAATCACGACCTACTACTCAGTAGGATTTTCCCAACTTTACTAAACTACTGAGCCAAAACAACATTTACAAAACTTTTTGTAAACCTAAGGATTACCTCTACTCCTGTCGTAGCACACAACCTCTAGCTGTTGTGACAACTTCAAGTTAACTCTAACTTAAATACTCTGAGTACCTATTACAATTGCCTTTAGATAAAGCTGAAAGGTACAATATAAAACTCCTACTACAATTGAATTAGAAATAAAGAAAGACACATAAAACCGTAATGACCCAAAAAGTCATCACTTGTTTTAGAAACAAATTTAGTGTTCCGAGGCCTAAAAACCTCCTTTTACCTTACCTCGATTTGCATGCGCTATCCGGGCGCTTAGTCGGAAAGCAATTATATGAAAATCTATGATAAATAATGAATGTTGCCTTTAAAATGAATTTAAGTTGACTTCGGTCAACATTTTGAGTAAACGGACCTGGATCCGTAAGAAAATATGGGACTTGGGCGTATGCCCGGAATCGAATTTCCAAGGTCCCTAGCCCGAGAAATAAATTTTTAAATAAAATTGTTTTCTAGAAAATACATGAGTGTTTGAAAATAAAATGTGTTTGAAATTTGCTTGTATCGGGCCCGTATCTTGGTTCAGGAGCCCGATACTGGTCTTATAAGTGATTTAAGTTGAGTTTGTAAAATTTGATAAGAAACGGACTTGAAATGACGTGAAATGGACCTTATTTGGGAAAATTAGAAAATCTGACGTTCTTAAATGATTTCATGATTTTGATGCTAAATTCATAGTTGTTGATGTTATTTTGGAAATTTAAATGCACGAGTGAGTTCGTGTGATATTTTTGAACTTGGGTGCATGTTTGGTTTGGAGTCCCGAGGGCTCAGGTGGGTTTTAGATAGGACACGGAGTGAAATTGGACTTAGGAAAATTGCTGGTGTGTTGCAGGCCTCTCATCTCGCATTTGTGAGATCAGGCATCGCAATTGCGATTCAAGTAGGTCCGCAAATGCGAGAATCTCGTCGCAAATGCAAAGGACCCTGGGCCAGCCTTATCACGCATTTGCGAGATACACTTCGCAAATGCGAAGTGTTCAAATACGCCTGAAGTCGCAAATGCGACACAAGAATCGCAAATGCGATAGGCCTATCGCAAATGCGAAGAAGGCCGAAAAATGGACTTGGTCGCAAATGCGATATTTTTGTTCGCAAATGCGAAAGTCCCAGTATTCTGAAGGGTTCGCAATTGCGAACCCTTATCGCAATTGTGACATCAGAGACCTGTAAATCCACACTTATACTAATTTTAACCATTTTTCATATCTTCTCAAAACATAAACACTCTAGGGCGATTTTTCAAAAGGCAACTTCTTCTCCAAATCAATTGCAAGTCATTTTAACTAGTTTTCTTCAATCCTTAACATCTTTTCACAAGATTTCAACTCAAAATCAATGATTTTCATGGAAAAAATTGGGTGTTTTTGGTAGAACCTAGGTTTTTTAAATTTTGGGGATTTGGACCTCGATTTGAAATCCGATTTTAAAATAAATTACATATTTGAGTTCGTAAGTGAATGCATAGTTGGGTTTTGGTTCGAACCTCGGGTTTTGAACATGTGGGCCCGGGGTCGATTTTTGACTTTTTAGGAAAAACTTTAGAAAACTTTTTTTCATGCATTAGAATTGATTCATTTAGCATTTATTGATACAATTAAGTAACTTGTCGCTATATATGAGCGAATTGGCAGTGGAATCTAGAGGTAAAATGATAGTTGAGGCTTGAACTTTGTCCGAAGCATCGAGGTAAGTGTTTGGTTTAACCTTAGCTTGAAGGAATATGAGTTTGGTCTTATATGTTATATGTTAATATTTGAGTACGACGTATAGGTGTGGTGACGAATATCTATACATTGGTATCAAGCATTCCCGTGAGTCTTATGTTATGATTAATGTGACTCCATTTGTATTATTCATGTTTAATGTAGTGGTTACTATTGTTAAGCAAGGTTTGTGGAAATAATATTGGTGATTGTACATTGAAGAGTGTTGGCTCAAGTTGTAAAGTGGTTTGTAAAAGCATAATTGGCAATTGAACCTTATAGAGCATTGGCTCAAATTGTGAATCAAGTTGTGAAGTAAGTGTGAGAATTAGAAGAGGATTATGGTATTGATCCCTTGCCGGGACGTTGTTGCTTTTAATATTGTTCCCTTGCCGGCATTGTTGTGATATTGTTCCCTTGCCGAGATGTTATTGTTTTAATATTGTTCCCTTACCGGGATGTTATTATGATTCATTTATTCCTTGCCCCTATTGTTTGTGTTTGTCTTTTGGGTGAGGAAGAGTGTAAAGAACGAAAGGTGATGCCGTGCATTGTTTTGGTGAGAGAGTGTTAAATCGAAGGGTGATACCGTATATTATTATCATTATTTTGTTAGGAAGAGTGTAAAGCACGTAGGGTGATGCCGTGCCACACAATGTACCATTCCGTGTTGATTATATTGATTCTTGTGGTGAGGATGAGAGTAAAAATACGAAGGGTGATACCGTAAAACTTATATTGATTTTTATGGTGAGGATGAGAGTAATAGTACGAAGGGTGATACCGTGCACTTGTTTGATTCTGATTCTTGTTGAAAGTTGAGTTGTGGTGTTCCCTGTATTTACCTGCTATCCTCCTGTTGTCATTTGATATTTTCCCGCAGCATGTTTTCCCCTCCCATCTTTGACTATATATTTTTATTTTTATTTTCTGTTGTATATTATTTATCTGCACAAGTTTATTTGGTAGTCTAGTCCTAGCCTCGTCACTACTTCGCCGAGGTTAGGCTAGGACCTTACCAACACATGGGGTCGGTTGTGCTGATACTACACTCTGTACTCTTTTGTGCAGATCCCAATGCTGCAGATATCAGACCGTAGTGAGATTTTCTGCTTCTTGTTCATTAGGCGACCCGAGGTAGTCCTGCAGGCGTCCGCAGGCCTTGGCGTCTCACTCTATCTATTTTCCTGTTTCTTTTATGTAGTCCAAGAGACAATATTTTGTTATTTCTTTCATACTTTTATTTGTAGTACTCTTAGACAGTCTGTGAAGTGTGACACCAATCTTGGGTAGATTTGTTATGGAATTGTATTAGCAGTATTATTAAGTTTGAAATAAAGTCTTCCACTTATAAAATTTTGTTGATTATTAACTGTTGGTTTATTACTGTTAACGAATTTAAAAATTGGAAACAAGGCAAATAATTTAGTTGATTGGCTTGCCTAACTTTCATTAGTAGGTGCCATCACCACTCCCGAGGGTGGGAAAACCGGGTCATGACAAGTTGGTATCATAACGCTAGGTTGCATAGGTCTGAGGGATCAGTACGGAGACGTCTGTATTTATCCCCAGCTACGGAGTTAGGAAAAACATCACATATATTCTTTCTTGTCGTGCGATTTGGTTTCTCAATGCTAATTGAATTTCTACTTTGGTCTTTCATAGATGTCAAGAACATACGCTTCCTCATCCGTTGATCAGCAACCCGAGCCCTCAGTAGCTCCCACAAGGGGTAGAGGGCGAGGCCGAGACCGTGCTAGAGGCCGAGGTAGGGGCAGAGCTCAACCCAGAGCAGCAACACCAGAGGCGGAGCCTCAGGTTGAGTTTGATGAGGAGGTTCCAGCCCAGACAGCTTCGGTGGGCCCAGCTCAGGTCCCAGAGGGGTTCATTTCCACCCCAGTACTTAAGGATGGTCTGATATGTCTAGTGGGCCTCATGTAGAGTGTCACTCAGGCAGGCTTTCTTCCTGTAGCCCCAGCCGTCTCTCAGGCTGGAGGAGGGGCCTAGACTCTTACTACTCGCACTCCGGAGCAGGTGGCTCTCCAGTTTCAGACTCCAACAGCCCTGCCAGTTGGAGTAGTTCATCCGGGTGTGGTAGCCCAGACCAGTGACGGGGCAGCTATGACTGACGATGCCATGTGGAGATTGGATAGGTTTACCAAGCTCTTCACTACCACTTTCAGCGGTGCATCTTCTGAGAATACCCAGGATTATCTAGACAGTTGTCACGATGTTCTTAGGAATATGGGGATAATGGAGACTAATGAGGTCGACTTTGCTACTTTTAGCCTATCTCCGCCAAAACTTGGTGGAGAGATTACTATTTGGCTAGACCAGTCGGGTCACCAGCTCTGACATTGGGAGCAGTTTACTTAGCTATTCTTGGAGAAGTTTCTTCTCGTTACTCAGAGGGAGATCTATCATAGGCAGTTTGAGCGCCTCCAACAGGGTTCCATGACTGTTACTCAGTACGAGACCAAGTTTATCGAGTTGGCCCGTCATGCTCTACTTATACTTCCCACAGAGAGAGAGAGAGAGAGAGAGAGAGAGAGAGAGAGAGAGAGAGAGAGAGAGAGAGAGAGAGTAAGGAGGTTTATTGAGGGACTTATCCAGCCTATTTGACTTCAGTTGACTAAGGAGACAGGGAGTAAGATTTCTTTCCAGGAGGCGGCCAATATGGCCAGGAGGGTAGAGATGGTTTTGTCACAGGGAGGTGGTCAGGGGTATGATAAAAGGCCTTTTTATTCAAGCAGATTCAGTGGTACCTCGTTTGGTGGCAAGGATTCATATGGTAGAGCCATCCTCATAGGCATTTTAGATCGGCACTTCAGGTTTCTCACGATGCTTCAGATGGCCGCAGTTCTCCCATGCAGTATTCTGATCAGCAGTCCTACAGTGCACCACCAGCTCCTATCAATGTACCGCCACTCCAGAGTTTTTGGGGTGGCTATTTAGGTCATTAGGGTCAGCAGTCTCAGCAGCCGAGGACTTGTTATACTTGTGGTGATACATGTCATATTGCTAGATTTTATCCTTGAGCATCGGGCAGCTCCCAGCATCTGGGTTCCCGTGCCATAGTTATGGCACCGAGTGTTCCATAGCCTGCCCGGCCAGCCAAAAGTCGGGGTAGAGGTGCTAGAGGTGGAGGCCAGCCAGCAGCAGTCCATTCTAGAGATGTAGTTTAGGGTGGTGGGGACCAGCCCCAATTCTATAATCTTCTAGCCAGGCCGAAGGTTGAGGCTTCCAATACAGTCATCACAAGTACGGTTCTGGTTTGTAGTAGGGATGCTTCAGTGCTATTTGATCCAAGGGCTACCTACTCTTATGTCTCGTCTTATTTTGCACCGTATCTGGTCATTCCCAGTAGTTCTCTGAGTGCTCCTGTTTATGTCTCCACACCGGTAGGTGATTCTATTGTGGTAGATCATGTTCATCTTTCTTGTGTGGTTGTGATTAGGGGTCTTGAGACCCGAGTATTCTTATTACTGTTGGACATGGTTGATTTCGATGTCATACTGGGGATGGACTGGTTATCACCTTACCACGCCATCTTGGATTGTCATGCCAAGACCACACCTTATCCCTACCGGGTTTACCTCGTTTAGAGTGGAGAGGGACTCCTGGTCATTCTACCCGTAGTGTTATCTCATATATGAAGGCTCAGTGAATGGTCGAGAAGGGGTGTTTGGCCTATTTGGCATATGTTTGTGATTCCAGTGCCGAGGTTCTTTCTATTGATTCCGTGCCTGTAGTTCGTGAGCTTCCTGAGATATTACCTTCAGACCTGCTGGGTATGCCACCCGACAGGGATGTTTATTTTTTTTTATTGTCCTGGCTCCGGGAACTCAGCCCATTTCTATTCTGCCATATCGTATGGCCCCGCCTGAGTTGAAAGAGTTGAAGGAGCAGTTGCAAGACTTGCTTGATAAGGGATTCATTAGGCCCAATGTCTCACAATGGGGTGCGCCGGTGTTGTTCGTCAAGAAGAAGGAAGGACCGATGAGAATGTGTATAGATTACCAGCAATTCAACAAGGTCACAATCAAGAATAAGTACCCATTGTTGAGGATTGAGGATTTGTTCGACTAGCTCCAAGGTTCTCAAGTATTTTCTAAGATCGAGTTGATATCTGGCTACCATCAGTTGAAGATTAGGGCATATGATGTCCCTAAGACAGATTTCCACACTCGGTATGGCCATTATGAGTTCTTGGTGATATTGTTCGGGTTGACGAATGCCCCCGCAACTTTCATGGATTTGATGAACCGAGTGTTCAGACCTTACTTGGATTCGTTCGTGATAGTCTTCATTAACGATATTTTGATTTATCCCCTCAGTCAGGAGGAGCATGAGCAGCATCTGAGAGTGGTTTTTTAGACTCTAAGAGATAGTCAGCCGTATGTTAAATTTTTGAGGTGTGAGTTCTGGTTGAGTTCAGTTTTTTTCTTGGGTCATGTGGTTTCAGCAGAGGGTATTCAAGTAGATCCAAGAAGATAGAGGTGGTCAAGAACTGACCTCGACCCATATCAGCTACAGAGATCCGGAGTTTCTTGGGTTTGGCAGGCTATTATCGTCGATTCGTGGAGGGGTTCTCATTTATTGCAGCCCTGATGACCAGGTTGACCCAGAATGGTGCCCAGTTTAGGTGGTTGCATGAGTGCGAGGCGAGCTTCCAGAAACTCAAGGCAACCTTGACTACGGCGCCAGTGTTGGTTTTGCCCACAGGTTCTGGCCCATATACAGTTTATTATGTTGCATCTCGTGTTGGGCTTGGTACGGTGTTGATTCAGAATGGCAAGGTCATTGCTTATTCTTCATGTCAGCTGAAGTTTCATGAGAAGAACTATCCAGTCCATGATTTGGAGTTATCAGCCATTGTTCATGCGCTGAAGATTTGGAGGCATTATCTGTATGGCGTGGCGTGTGAGGTGTTCACGGACCACAAGAGTTTGCAATACTTGTTCAGGCAGAAAGAGCTAAATTTGAGGCAGAGAAGGTGGTTGGAGCTGTTAAAAGACTATGATGTCACCATCTTATACATCCTGGAAAAGCCAATGTGGTGGCCGATGCTTTGAGTAGGAAGTCAGCCTGTATGGGCAGTCTTGCGTATATTCCGGTTGGTGAGAGACCGCTTGCTTTGGATGTCCCAGGCTTTGGCCAATCAGTTCGTAAGGATGGGTGTTTCTGAGCCTAGCCGTATATTAGCTTGCACAGTTGCTCGCTCTTCTTTATTGGATTCGAGATCGGAAGTACGATTCTCCTCATTTATGTGTCCTAGAGACACGGTGCAACACGGAGATGCCAAGCAGGTCACACTAGGAGATGATGGAGTTTTTAGGATGCATGGTCGTATTTGTGTGCCTAATGTGGGTGGACTTTGGGAGTTGATTCTAGAAGAGGCCCATATTTCCCGGTACTCTATTCATCCGGGCGCCGCCAAGATGTATCAGGATTTGTGGCAGCATTATTGGTGGAAGAGAATAAAGAAAGACATTGTTGCGTATGTGGTTCGGTGTTTGAATTGTCATCAAGTTAAGTACGAGCATCAGATACCTGGTGGTCTGTTTCAGAAAATTGAGATTCCTGAGTGGAAGTGGGAGCGAATCACTATGGACTTTATTATTAGGCTCCCACGGACTTAGAAGAAGTTCGATGCAGTGTGGATTATAGTTGATAAGTTGACCAAGTCAGCACATTTCATTCATGTGGTAGTCTCCTATTCTTCCGAGAAGTTAGTTGAGATCTACATCTGGGAGATTGTCCATCTTCATGGTGTGCCCATGTCTGTCATCTCGGACTGAGGTACGCAGTTTACCTCACATTTTTGGAGAGCAGTTCAATGAGAGTTGGGCACACGGGTTGAGTAGAGCACAACGTTTTATCTTCTGACGGACGGGCAGTCCGAGCGGACTATTTAAATTTTGGAGGATATGCTCCGAGCTTGCGTTATTGACTTTGGAGGCTCGTGGGATTAGTTCTTGACTTTAGTAGAGTTTGCCTACAACAACAACTACTAGTCGAGTATTCAGATGGCTCCTTATGAGGCTTTGTATGGTAGACGGTGTCGGTCGCCGGTTGGATAGTTTGAGCCGGGAGAGGCTCGGTTGTTGGGTACAGATATAGTATTGGATGCCTTGGACAAGGTCAGGGTCATTCAGGATAGGCTTCATACATCTCAGTCCATGCAAAAGAGTTAAGCCGACCATAAGGTTCGTGATTTGGCATTCATGGTCGGTGAACGGGTATTGCTTCGGGTGTCGCCTATGAAGGGCATGATGCGATTTGGAAAGAAGGGCAAGCTTAGCCCTAGGTTCATTGGCCCATTTGAGATTCTTGATCGAGTGGGGGAGGTGGCTTACAGACTTGTGTTGCCGCCGAGCTTATCAACCGTGCACCCAATGTTCCACGTGTCCATGCTTCAGAAGTATCACGACGATCCATCCCACATGTTAGACTTCAGCACTGTCCAGTTGGACAAGGACTTGTCCTATGAGGAGGAGCCGGTAGCTATTTAGACCGGCAGATTCGTCAGTTAAGATCAAAGAGTTTTCCTTCTGTTCATGTTAAGTGGAGAGGTCAGCCTGTTGAGGCATCGAACTGGGAGTCTGAGTCCGATCTGCGGAGCCGTTATCCTCATCTTTTCCCCGACGCAGGTACTTCCTTCTTATGTCCGTTTGAGGACGAACGATTGTTTTAGAGGTGGAGGATGTGATGACCCAAAAATTCATCACTTGTTTTAAAAACAAATTCCGTGTTCCGAGGCCTAAAAACCTCCTTTTTACCTCATCTCGATTTACGTGTGCAGTCTAGGCGCTTAGCTGGAAAGCCATTATATGAAAATCTATGAAAAAATGAATGTTGCCTTTAAAATGAATTTAAGTTGACTTCGGTCAATATTTTGAGTAAACCGACCCGGATCCATGTTCCGACAATCCCAGGAGGTCTGTAAGAAAATATGGGATTTGGGCGTATCCCTCGAAACGAATTTCCGAAGTCCCTAGCCCGAGAAATGAATTTTTAAAGAAAATTATTTTTTGGAAAATACATGAGTTTTGAAAATGAAATGTGCTTGAAATTTGCTGGTATCGGGCATGTATCTTGGTTCCGGAGCCCGGTACAGGTCTTATAAGTGATTTAAGTTGAGTTTGTGAAATTTGGTAAGAAACGGATTTGAAATGACGTGAAATGGACCTTATTTGATGTTCTTAGAAAATATGATGTTCTTAAGTGATTTCATGATTTTGATGCTAAATTCATAGTTGTTGATGTTATTTTGGTAATTTGAATGCACGAGTGAGTCTGTATGATGTTTTTGGACTTGTGTGCATGTTTTGTTTAGAGTCCCGAGGGCTCGGGTAGGTTTTAGATAGACCACAGGGTGAAATTGGACTTAGGAAAGTTGCTGGTGTGTTGCAGGTGTATAGCAGGCCTCTAATCTCGCATTTGCGAGATCAGGCATCGCAATTGAGATGTAAGCAGGTCCACAACTACGAGAATCTCGTCGCAAATGCGAAGGACCCCGGGCCAGCCTTATCTCACATTTGCGAGATACACTTCACAAATGCGAAGTGTTCAATTACTCCTGAAGTCGCAAATGCGACACAAGAATCGCAAATGCGACACAAGAATCGCAAATGCGGTATCGCAAATGAGAAGAAGGCCGGAAAATGGACTTGGTCACAAATGCGAAAGTCCCAGTATTCTGAAGGGTTTGCAATTGCGAACCCTGGTCAGATTTGCGACATCAGAGACCTGTAAATCCACACTTAGACGGATTTTTAACCATTTTTCATATCTTCTCAAAACATAAACACTCTAGGGAGATTTTTCAAAGGCAACTTCTTCTTCAAATCATTTGTAAGTCATTTTTAACTAGTTTTCTTCAATCCTTAACATCTTTCCACAAGCTATCAACTAAAAATCAATTATTTTCATGGGAAAATTGGATGTTTTGGGTAGAATCTAGGTTTTTCAAATTTTGGGGATTTGTACCTCGATTTGATGTCCGATTTCAAAACAAATTATATATTTGAGTTCGTACGTGAATGGGTAGTCGGGTTTTGGTTCGAACCTCGGGTTTTTTGACAATGTGGGCCCGGGGTCGATTTTTGAATTTTTGGGAAAAACTTAAGAAAACTTATTTCCATGCATTAGAATTGATTCATTTAGCATTTATTGATATAATTAAGTAACTTGTGGCTAGATACGAACGAATTGGAGGTGGAATCAAGAGGTAAAGCGATAGTTGAGGTTTTAACTGTGTTCGAAGCATTGAGGTAAGTGTTTGGTCTAACCTTAGCTTGAGGGAATGTGAGTTTGGAATTATATGCTATGTGTTAATATTTGAGTACGACGTATAGGTATGGTGACGAGTATTTATACGTCGGTATCAAGCATGCCCGTGAGTCTTATGTTATGATTAATGTGACTCTGTTTGTATTATTTATGTTTAATGTAGTGGTTGCTATTGTTAAGCAAGGTTCGTGGAAAGAATATTGGTGATTTTACATTGAAGAGTGTTGGCTCAAGTTATAAAGTGGATTGTGAAAGCATAATTGACAATTGAACCTTTGCACGGTGAATCGGAGGATCGATTTCTCATTGGCAAAATGCTTCGAAAGATCACTCCAGAGGTCCAGGATCTCGAGCCGGCCATTTCCCTCAAGATGTCCAGCCGAAGGTAACATTGACCGAAACCCCGATGAACGCAGAAAGTTCCCGAAGAATGTATCCGTGGTCGACTAAGTCTATTTGAGCAGATCAACGTCGATCCACGCACACATCATAAAGCTAGATGGTTGTCCCATCCCATTTTCCTTTATCATGCAACGTATCTTGTACTATGTTTGGGCTCCCCCCCTTACAAAAGGGGAGTCATTAATACCCTGTAAGGCAGAGCTCCAACGATTCTACTCAAGTGCAATAATATCTTCTCTCTCTCTTTTTCACTAACTCCTTTGTCTTTACTAGCTCGAAGCCATTTTAGCTTATTTATCTTCTTATCTATTCTTTATTTGATATTGGCCCGAGGATATTTCGATATCCTTCGCTTTTATATGTGTTCTTCATCGTATAACTTAGTTTTGGCTATAAAGAGCTTCGTTTGATTATATATTTAACCGTTATATCATCCTCGACTATCCCCGATAGCTCGAGCTCGAGATAAAAATTGACCCTGAAGTCCCTATCGGCCAGGCCTATATCCGAGTAGCAGGCCCTTCGATTCGATCCTTATCTCATTTTAGCTCGCGCTCCACTATTAAATTTCAAAATACTAGCATCATCTGCTCTAACAACTAGCTCGATAATAGAGCACGTATTTTTAGAGTCCCATTTTACAAATTTAATTGTCGTTACAATTTTCACGGTAAATAGTTTGGTGCCCACCGTGGGGCTAAAAATAATAGTGATTATTTTCTTGCTAGTTTCATTACACAAACACATATCATCTTTCACACTTTTTCTTGTTCAAGATCTTTTGATTTTAGTTAAAAATGTCTGGTTCAGTAAACAAAGTTGAGAACGATCGCCTCAAAGATCACGGGGAAAATGGAATAGCTATCCCAGCCGCCGGAGCACCACTACAGAATCCGATACTAGTAGACGTGGACTCATAGGATGCACAACAAGTCAGGGAAACTTCTCACGCCGACAGGAGTGTATGGCAAAGCAACCGATAGGAAGCTCAACAGACCCCGACCCAGGAAAAATAGGAAGTTAGTCTTCCGTTATTTTTGAGAGGTTGCAGGCACAACAACAGGCCATTGCTCAGTTACAAAGCCATTCGAGAACTCCCAGCACACCAGAACCAGAGATATCTCCCCCCGTCGAGCAAATACTCGAAAGATGAAATGATAACAGGTCAATAGCTGAACCCACCATCAAGATGCTGGAGGATATCACCAAAAGGATCGAATCGCGTGAAAAACTAATTGCAGCCAAGGATAAAAAAGTCGAGACCTAAAACTCTCGATTGGATTATATCCCGAGAGCAGCCCCGGTCCTAAAAGGTCTGGATTCGAAGAAATTCATACATAGGCCATTCCCCGAGGAAGCAACCCCGAAGACCATACCTAAAAAATTTAGGATGCCGAAACTGCCCAAATACAACGGTACCACCGATCCCAACGAGCACATCACTGCCTATACGTATGATATAAAAGGCAACGATATAAAAAATGATGAAATCGAGTCTGTGTTGCTGAAAAAATTCGGAGAAACACTTTAAAAGAGGGATATGATGTGGTATCACAACTTGGCTCCCGACTCCATTGATTCATTCGCTATGCTAGCAGACTCCTTCATAAAGGCACACGCGGGAGCTATCAAGGTAGCAACAAGGAAGTCCGACATTTTCAAAATCAAGAAAAGAGAGAAGGAGATGCGGTGGGAATTCGTGTCCCGCTTCTTGATGGAATGAATGGAGCTGCCACCCATCTCCAATGACTGGGCGATACAGGTCTTCACCCAAGGCCTAAACGAATGAAGCTCGGTGGCCGCGATACAACTAAAACAGAACCTGATCGAATATCCGATCGTGACTTGGTTGGACGTCCACAACCAGTAGCAGTCAAAAATTAGGGCCAAGAAAGACCGATTAGGAGGCCCTTCGGGCTCAGTGTACCCAAGCAGACTCCTGGTAAAAGAAGCGAAACCAAACAAAGAAAGGTGTCGCGCCCCCTTTTTTTCTCGCGAAATCGGGTTTACGACATTTGGGAGGACAACTCATTCCTTTTGGGAATTGGGTTTGATTTTAAGAGTCGCCACCTAATGATTAAGGTGCATTAGGAAACTAATAGAGTTTTAACTCTAAGTTTGTTTGAATAACCAGAGATTGGGTAAGGGATTGAAATTATCCCAAAGGGAAGGTGTTAGGCACCTCTCAGAATCCACTAGTGTGGTTCTCAGCCAGACTATTATTGCGAATTTGAGTACAATTAGCATATAGACAAATAGGGCTCAAATAAGAGGGGGTTTCATCATATAAAGGTTTACAATAAATAAAGTTGGAAAGAACTAAAAGAAAATAGATTTTTCTTACGAAAAGAGTTTGAAATTCTTAAAAAAAAAGAGACAAGAAAGGAGGAAAAGGGGTCCTAGGTTTATTAACAATATGGATCACCCCACACAATGTCCGATAATCACTCCTAATTGAGGGGCTACACATCGCATGGTCATCATATCCATATTTACCCTTCCCACCCCGTTAAGGTATTAAAGCGCGTAATGGTCTCGTTTTACTTATTGCATGCTATTACCCATCCCAATCCTATCAGTCCTTGAGGAATTTAGGACTACTAATCCTAAAAGGGAGGGATATTAGGCTTATTTGTGGTTTTAAAGGTAAAAACTCTAAGGCGAAAAACACGTACAACAAATTGAAGGAAAGCATATAACAAATGAAAAGGGATCAGATATACCTCCTTTACACAAAGAAACACATAGTTTAACATGACTTACACATACTAGTTAAGGTCTGATTAAATACTAAGCATGCGAGAACTTAAAGGTTGAGGCAGACTAATTTATTACATAATTCCAATAAGAAGCACGAATCAGGCCTGCCTTCTGGTTGTAGTTAATAAAAAATTGATTCACTTTATAATTTTACCCTAAGTCTTGCCTAAGTGTTGGACAAGGATCCTATAGGCATGGTATCTACTGAATTCAGAATGTAATAACAGTGAACTCAATACGTTCTGGTTAAAAATAGTTAGATTATTAAAGAAAGGCAAGTTTTTACGAAGGTTGCAAGTTCTGCAAATGATGACACATTATTATTACTGGTTTTAGCCTTATACGTGAATGGAGCGATTCAGATTCGATTAATAGTTCCTATAGACATGCTTTCTGCGTGTTGTTGATTTAAAACCCTTTTACGGACATGATGAAAATGCAGAAGCCTTATAGATATGATATCTAGTTGCAGTTGATTGTTTAAGACCTATGAACATGATATTTAATTTGCAGCTGATTGTTAAGACCTATGAACGTGATTTCTAGATGAAGAATGGATATACAAAATTCAGAAGCACCTATAGGCATATTTTCTAGATGCATATCCAGAATTCAGATTTCTAGATACTTATGGACATGATTTCTATATGAGAGAATGCAGAATTCGGATTTACCTATAGACATGGTATCTATATGAGAGTGCAAAATTCAAAAAACACTTATAGAAATGGTATCTATATGAGAATGCAGAATTCAAAAAACACCTATAGATATGGTATCTACACTTTGCACACGTAGTTACCCGCCCTTTTTCATTAGCCATCCCTAAGAGTTTATACAAATTATTACAACCCAAAGTAAAAGAATACATCAGAAACTGAAAGTACAACCAAGGAGAGCCTGATTCGAACTTCATGTCTGAAATATGAGGTAAACCAACTCCAAGAGGTCATGATCTAAAGTCTTTCTCCCATTTGGAAGTGTCATAGTTCCCTAGAGACTCAAAGTGGACTACGGGCAATGCTCACACCCTAATACATTATCAGATTAGGACAAGTTCAGTATGAAAGGGCCAACCCTCAAGTGTCCAAGTTCAGAGGGAGCTCAAAGGGTCCCAAGTCAAGGCTCACAAGAGGGGGGCAGAACTTAAAGACTAAGAGAGTGTGCAAGTGCAGAAACAGAATTCTAAAGGGGGAAAGGAAAGGGAAATAGCTACAAATAAGTACACATAAGGGGTTCAGGGGAAATAGGGAAGTTGACAGAGGCAAGAGCAGGCTGTGGGCATACCCATGGAGAATGCTAGCACACCCATAAGCCTGTTAGAACACACTATTAGAGGTTAGGGTCCCAAGGGATCAAGCTTAATTCATGGACAATAATTGGCATATTGCCATGCCTTAAGCCATAGCTCAGACACATAGGGGGCAGGGGTTTGGGATTCACAATAGAAACATGCATAAAGAGATCAACGTGCTAATTTGAGTGTTGAATTATACAGAAACAATAAGTAGACATGGATACAAAAGCAGTAAATAAACACATTGTTGTGGTGCTTAAGCTTAAATTAGGACATACCAGTTTCAAAGAGACAAATAGAGAAAAGCAGTAGGTCTTGTAAACAGGCCACAGTGCATAAAAGTAGACAAAATACTATTATGTATAAGTGTAAGTTCAGAAATACTATGAATGAGTCATGTGTTAAATGAAAGAGTCATGCATTTATAGTGTGAAAATCAGGCAGAAATAAGGTAAGAAAATAGTTAAGGAACTGAATATCAATCAAGAATCAATCACACAAGACTTCCTTTAATTAAGGAACTCAGATTCAAACAAAAAAATTATTTAAGGGAAGAAATCAAATAAACATTTTGTACAAGGCATGCAGTTAGGGGTAAATACATAAAAGTTTATTTTAGGGGTAGAATTTTGAAATCCACGGTTGCATAAATAAGGTAAGAGACATCAATTAGTAGCCAGTAAATCAAGGATCAGAGATTTACTTGTCCATGAACGAACCAAGTCAGAAAAACTAAGGAAAAACTTTGACTCAAATCGAGTAACAGGGAAGTCAACAAACATGGAAAGAAATCAATCAACCTTATACAAAGTAAGTGTGAAATCAATCACAATTGAAAGCCACTTAGAAGGGAAGTTCAACACACATATAAAGAGTATACAAGTAACAGGCATGCGAGGCTGAATTTAGGACAAAGTGAAAGTGTCATGCAATTTGCAAAATAAGTAAGCAGTAGACCATAGGAATATGGTAATTCAGCAATAGAGAAGAGAGTATCAAATAGCATGAGAAAAAGGGTTAAGTAGAGTTTAGGAAAAGTCAGAATCATATGAAGAAACAAAATTGAAGCAATGGTTTTGAGACTTAATGGAGCAGTAGATAACAACAACTCTAGGAAATCGAACAGGTCCAAAAATTAGGGTTTTTGCCATTAATCGAGCGTAGAGATGAGAGGGAAAGTAATCCAGGCAAAAATACCGACAAAATACTTCCGAAATCTTAGAAAGAAATTGAGACTTTTAACATGCATGTTTCAGTATAAGAATCAAAGTAGGAGAAATAACATAAAAATACAGTAGAAGCCACTATATAAGAAATACAGAAGAAGTAATGACACAAAAAATACAGTAGCATAATGGAAGAACACATAGAAGAAAGAACAAATACCATAGGAAATACAATAGAAGGAACAACATAGGAAATACAGTAGAAGAAATATATCGGAAATACAGTAGGAGAAACACATAGGAAATACAGTAGAAGAAACACATAGGAAATACAGTAGAAGAAACACATAGGAAATACACATAAGAAATACAGTAAAACATGCTAAAGACCAGAGAAATTTTAAAGGACAGCTTGACGAAACCCTAGATAGGAAAAGATGAAGCCTTGGAAGGTGTAGTTTTGAAAGAACTTCGAAAAAAATGCTTAAGAGGCTAGAGGAAACACAAAAATACAACGGATCGAAAAGATTCAGAAAAACCTTGAATGGTTTGGTTTCAGAAGAACCCAAATAGTGAGAAAGGCTTGGAAAAATCACTGATGTAAGCAGGAGAAATAGAAATCAGGCTCAAACAGCATGGTATGCCGGAGCAAGGTCAGAGATGGCTACAGAACTCGGATCAAACGAAGCCTGGACCAATCTTCTTCATGGTTAAACCTCATCATTACAATAACCAGGTGTGTAGGAGCCATATGAGGCGGGAATATGACTTCCATAGCATTGGAAGTCATGGATTCCGGTGGCTTTTAAGGTGGAAGTGATGGGAGGCGGGTAGGGTTGGAGAAGCTTTGAAAGAGTTTGAGAGAATTGGGGGGGGGGGAGGTTCAAAAGCGGATGGTGATGCCAAATGATTAGGGTTTAGGGATAATGGGTAGTTAAAAATGGTAAGGTTGAAATGTGGACGTTAATCATTTTGATCAACGGCCTAGATTAGACGGGGAACCGGGAAGGTTGTTTAAACGGGTTGTGGATCGGGTAAATTAGGATTGAGCTTGGGTATTGGGTTGGTTTAATTGGGGTTGGGTTAGATTTTAGGCAAAGTTAAGAGGCCAAATATGGCTATAAGTGAAATAGCCCCTTTTCCCTATTTAATTTATAAAAAATAGTAAATGAATTTTTGAAAACTAATTAAAAGCAATAAAATAATTTATAATATATAATTATCAATATAAAAATATAAAATCCCATTTTATAAATATGAGACGAATTTAAATTTAAAAATGGCTAATATTGCAATTATACAATTTTGTCCTTAAAAATACCAGATAAATTTGTAAAAACATGTGAAAAATATATTAGCTATGTTTTAGTATAAGTATGAAAATACAATAAACGAATCACCCAAAAATAATAATTTTGGTGACAATTATTGGTTTTTTCTTGATAAAATAGGACAGTAAATTGATTTAAAAATTCTTAAAAAATTAAGGAAAATAGTGAAACCCTGGAATATACTTATATATGCCTATATAGGCTATTATGAAGGTATTTTTCATATTAAAAAAAATACAGGGGAAAATTAGGTATCAACAGCTGACCTCTTTACCCGGAAAAGATGAAAGAGTTGTTGGGTAAAGATATAATGACCAATTTTGACTGAACGAAATATTTAGAAGGAATCTGGTCGCGCTCTGGTTTCTGAGTTGTGTACATATCCTTGGTCCTACAGGAATCACGCAATATGTAGTTCGAGATCCGTCGGTGGAATATGCCGACGGAGACCTTTCAAGAACAGGCGCAATATTCAGGTTGGGATAAATGGTTAACACCTAATAGGGATGCGGGAAACTGGAGCGGGATTGTTTGTGCCGAGACTGGCCGTTGCTCACCGGTTTACTTGTAAATAAACAATACAAGCATATACTGTGCGTAAATTTAAACGTGATGCAAGTTCCTGTCGGACCATGAATGTTGTCTTTGGACGGTTAGGATGACGTCCTCAGACCATGATGTCATGGGACATGAAGCGTATAATAAAGGATTTACAGGCCATGAAATGATGCTCTCGGGCTATGAAAATGATGCCTCTGAACCATGATGCCTTCGAATAATGATATGCAAGAGACTAAAGGGATCTTCAGGCCATGGCATGATGTTCTCGGGCTATGTAAATGGTGCCTCCGAACGATGATGCCCTCAGATAATTTGGCGATCTTTCAGCCCATGAAATGCAATAGGTGGCAATCCAAATAATAATAAAGTGGCAATCTTTCAGCCATGCAAGCGTAAATAAGGTGGTGATCTTTCGACCATGCAAGTGCAAATGAAGTGGCGATATTTCAGCCATACAGAATGTAATTTGAGATGGCGATCTTTCAACCATGCAAGTGTAAATGAAGTGGCAATATTTCAGCCATGCAAAATGTGATATAAAGTGGCGATATTTCAGCCATGCAAGTGTAAATAATGTGGCGATCTTTCAGCCATGCAGATGCAGATGGAGATAGTGTTTAGTCTCAGAAGGCAGAATGGTAGCCTTATACAATGCAGAATATGTAGATGGAGACCGTGTTTAGTCTCGGAAGGCAGAATGGTAGCCTTATTTAATGCGAAAGGTGCAGATGGAGACAATGTTTAGTCTTGGAAGGAAAAATGGTAGCCTTATGCAATGCGAAAGGTGCAAATGGAGACAGTGTTTAGTCTCAGAAGGAAGAATAGTAGCCTTATGCAATGCAAAAGATGTAGATGGAGACATTGTTTAGTCTCGTAAGGTAGAATGGTAGCCTTATGCAATGCAAAAGATGCAGATGGAGACAGTGTTTAGTCTCGGAAGGCAGAATGGTAGCCTTATGCAATGCAAAAGATGCAGACGGAGACAATGTTTAGTCTCGGAAGGCAGAATGGTAGCCTTATGTAATGAATAAATAAAATGGCAAATAGTAATGGAGTTTTCTTAGCTAATAGCAGGTTGCAATATTGTGACTGATGGGGACATTGCGATACAGGGAATATCGCCGGCGCATGTGAGTAGCAAATGCGGGCAAGTGCAACAGTTCTAAGAGTTGTATTCTTGAACGATGTTTGTCTTGTGAGTGTACAGTATATCAGGTGCTTTCGTAATCCAAATGTTTGAATCCAAAGAAAAGTCGTGAGTTTTGTAGAGGGGAGGTTAGTTCATGTATCTGATTGCCTTGTTCGACCCGTTCGGCTTTGATACGATGATAAGGTAAGTATCATTGGGGTGTAGCGTTGCTGAACAAAGTGATTTCGATAATAAACATGCATGAATATGTCGTAAGTATATATTTGGGAAATAACTTTTAGATGAACCGACGACTGTGATATGACTCAAGACATTGCAACCTCTCCTGCTTACGGAATTTTGAGGGTCCTCCTCAAAATTCTGGCCCAATTTCCAATTTCGGGGGGGGGGGGGGGATAAAATTTTAA
>MU674118.1:7237-76827 GCA_026770625.1 Nicotiana glauca | reverse complement strand
GGGGGGGGGGGGGGGGATAAAATTTTAATTGAATTGTGACCGAACCCATAGGGTTGCCTACGTATACCCTCTTAAACGGGAATCAGGTCAGACGTAATTCAATTTACATCATGTAGGAAAACATAGGATTACACATAGTAACGCTTGACTGCATCTGAATTGAATGGTTTCGGCCAAATTTCTCCGTCCATTTCTGCAAGTATAAGGGCTCCTCCTGTCAGAACCCGGTGAACCATGTATGGACCTTGCTAGTTAGGAGAGAATTTCCCATTGGCTTCATCTTGGTGCGGAAAGATTTTGTTTAATACCAGCTACCCTGGTATGATTTGTCTCGGCCTGACTCTTTTGTTGAAGGCTCTAGACATCCTGTTTTGATAAAGCTGACCGTGGCAAACTGCCTTCATTCTTTTTCCATCCATGAGAGCTAATTGTTCGTAATGACTCTTCACCCATTCTGCATTGTCGAGCTCAACTTCCTGTATGATTCTTAAGGAAGGAATTTCTACTTCGGCGGGAATGACTGCTTTCATACCATGAACCAGCATATAGGGAGTTTCCCCAGTCGATGTGCGGACTACGGTGCGGTACCCCAATAAAGAAAATGATAGATTCTCATGCCACTACTTATGCTTCTCTACCATTTTCCTTAGTATCTTCTTAATGTTCTTGTTGGCAGTTTCTACAGCTCCGTTCAATTGAGGCTTGTAGGCTGTAGAATTCTTGTGCATGATCTTGAAAGTTTCACACATAGCTTTCATCAAGTCACTATTGAGGTTAGAGCCATTATCAGTGATGATTGATTCTGGAATCCGGAACTGACAAATGATGTGGTCGCGGACAAATTCTGCCACGACCTTCTTAGTTACTACTCTGTATGATGTTGCTTCGACCCATTTGGTGAAATAGTCAATTGCCACTAGGATCAATCTGTGCCCATTGAAGGTGGCAGGCTCGATTCATCCAATGATATCCATCCCCAGGCGGCGAAAGGCCATAGTGAGCTTGTTGCATTAAGCTCATCGGGAGGCACCTTTATCATGTCTGCATGTATTTGAAAGCGGTGGCATTTTCGAACATACTGGATGCAGTCTATTTCCATAGTCATCCAAAAGTAACCAGCCCGGAGTATCTTCTTGGCTAAGACAAAACCATTCATATGGGGACCATAGGTCCCAACATGGATTTTTTCTAGAAGCTTAGATGCTTCTTTTGCGTCGACACACCTTAATAATCCCAAATCAGGAGTCCTTCTATACAGGATTCCTCCACTGTGAAAGAAGTTATTGGACAACCTCCAAAGTGTGCGTTTCTGAATAGGATTAGCAAGTTTTGGGTATTCTCCTTTCGTCAAATATTCCTTGATATCCTGAAACCAAGGTTTTCCATCAGCTTCTTCCTCAACATGGACACAGTAAGCCGACTGATCGTGGATCTTTACTGAATGGGATTAATGAAGTTTTTGTCCGGCGTTGTATCATGGATGACAAGATAGTCAATGCATCGGTGAATTCATTCTGGACTCTGGGAACGTGCCAGAATTCTGTCTTTGTGAACCTCTTTCTCAAATCATGTACGTGATGCAAATACAAGAGTATATTAGAGTTCTTGGTTGCCTATTCCTCTCGGACCTAATGTATGATTAAGTCTGAATCCCCAATTACTAACAACTCTTGAATGTTCATGTCAATGGCCATCTTAAACCTTAGGATGCAGGCTTCGTATTCGGCCATATTGTTGGTGCAGGGGAACCTGAGCTTAGCTGACACTAGATAGTGCTGACCGGTTTCTGATACTAGGACCGCTCTTATGCCAACTACTTTAAAATTCGCTGCTCCGTCGAAAAACATTCTCTACCCATCATAGGATTCTACAATGTCTTCTCCTATGAATGATACCTCTTCATCAGGAAAATACGTCTTTAAGGGTTTGTATACTATATCCATGGGGTTTTCGGCAAGATGATCTGCTAGTTCATGTCCTTTTATTGCTTTCTGATTCACGTAGACAATGTCAAATTCACTCAACAGGATTTGCCACTTGGATAGCTTGCCGATGGGCATGGGCTTCTAAAAAATGTACTTCAAGGGATCCATCATTGATATGAGATATGTAGTGTAGGCACAGAAATAATGCCTCAACTCTGGGCCACCCAAGTTAAAGCACAACAGGTGCGTTCTAAAAGAGAATACCGGGCCTCATAGGGAGTGAACTTCTTGCTGAGATAATAAATGGCATGTTCTTTCCTTCCCATTTCATCATGCTGCCCCAGGATGCAATTGAAGTCACCATCTAGTACTGTGATGTAGGGCAGTAGAGGTCTACCCAGCTCGGGCGAGACCAAAATGGGTGGTGTTGATATACATTCCTTGATTTTGTCGAAAGCTTTCTAGCATTCATCAATTCATTTGTTTGTAGCATCCTTTTTCAACATTTTAACCATTGACTCAGAAATAACTGTAGACTATGCTATGAACCGGCGATGTAGTTCAGCCTTTGAGAAGAGGACCGGGCACTTTCTATCTTCGGGATCCTTCCAGAAATCTATTTCGGAAGAAGTGAGTGACCCAAAATCCACTTCTTTGGAAGCCTTAGACTCTATTGGAACAAAGCAAAAAAGGAGGCGGAATGGATAAAGGAAAGGGACAAGGGCGGTCTTGCTTGGCGCGGCTTAAGCCATTAGGTGTAGGCGCTTTCCAGAGGTGGAATCTTCTAGTTCTTCCTATTTGCCTCGAAATCGATCGATCTAGCCATGAGCAGGTTGCGAGAGCGATATATCTCGTGACACGCTCCGCGTAGCATTTTTTTTAGAAAGTTCTTATAGCAAAGGATTGGGGATTCAGTGGTGTAATGTTAAGATGTTCTGGGGTATGCTGGGATTTGCGAAAATCAGCACCTTGGAAGAGAAATCTTCATACTTGCTTCCTTCTCAATCTCTAAGGCTTATTAAACATGTTCTAGTCTTCCTATGCACATGTGAAAGTTTTTTCCTGAATTAGCCGGCCCACACTTCGGCTACTAATAATGGGATAAGACCTTACTATTATATAGGATATGTTACCCTCTCAAAGAAACTCATCACATCTTTCTTATTCTTTGGTGGTGGTAATTCCTGAATGGCTTTGACCTTTGATGGATCCAGCTCTATTACCCGACGGCTCATAATGAACCCAAGTAATTTTCCAGCGGGAACCCCAAATACACACTTTTCGGGGTTCAGCTTTAGGTTGTATCTCTGCAATCTGTTGAAGAACTTTCTCAAATCTTCCATGTGATCAGTGGACTTTTTGGACTTGATGATAACATCATCTACGTACATCTCGATCTCCTTATGTATCATATCATGAAAAATAGCGGTCATAGCCCTCATGTAGATGGCCCCTGCATTCTTCAAACCAAACGATATCATCTTGTAGCAGTACATTCCCCACGGCGTAATGAAAACCATTTTCTCAACATCTTCCTCATCCATCCAGATCTGATGATAACCAGCGAAATAATCCACAAATGACTGCAGCTCATGCTTGGTGCAGTTGTCGATCAGTATGTGTATGTTTGGTAAGGGGAAATCGTCTTTCGGACTAGCCCGATTAAGATCCCGATAGTCGACACAGACTCTAACCTTTCCGCCCTTCTTTGGCACTTGCACAATGTTAGCTAACCATGTTGGGTATTCCATTACCCTGAGGACTTAGGCTTTGACCTGCTTGGTGACTTCTTTCTTGATTTTCAGACTCGTACCTTGCTTGAACTTTCTGAGCTTCTGTTTTACCGGTGGACATAACAGATCAGTTGGCAGTTTGTGTGACATAATAGAGGTACTCAGACCAGTCATGTTATCATACGACTAGGCCAATATGTCCTCATATTCTCTTAGAAATTTTGTGTACTCTTCCTTTTCTGACGGTGAAAAGTGAACGCTGATTCGTGTTTCTTTGACATTCTCTTCGTCTCCTAGGATAACAATCTTAGTCTCGTCCAGGTTGGATTTTGGTCTGTTTTCAAAATTCTTAACTTCCTTGACAATCTCCTCCGGTATGTCATCTTCTTCTAAGTCTATGTCCATTTGTTGCGTTGTCTCATTACATGTCACAGTCATTGGTTCAACAATACAAGTAATAGTAATGCTGTATAAGTAAAGTAATGAGAGAAAATAATAAGAGTATTGATTTATAAGAAAAATCGAAATGCTTTGATAAATTCCCTAACTGTTTTGAACATTGAAGGTCTTATTGTGAAATTTAAAATGCGAAAGGAAGGTCAACTAGTAAAAATAAAAGATAGTGCATGATGCTTGTTCAGCCTTGCTACCCGAGGCTCTCCGGGCTCTGGTGGTTCTGATGGTTCAGTTATTGAGGCACGCTCCTCTGCTTACTAGTGATATGGAAGGGCCTTCCTCCCCCTCCTCCTCGAGAATGACACAACAATCCATATCATCGTCTTCCAAGAACAAATTCCTTTTTGCTGTTAGTGCTTCCTCTTCTTCTGATCTATAGATAACTTCAGCCGGTTGGAAAGTCTGTTCCAAGTGTGGTATTGGCTGCTCCAATGGATAATAAGGGCCACGGCATGGTGGCAACCAGTTGTTGAACTCTTCCCAGGTATACTCATATCCCATACCGAAGGTGGTGTCATGCTTCTTGAGTTTTATGGGCTTAGCGACTCCTTGGAGGTTCTTGTCAAGCCCCTTGCCAGGTTCATACCCGCTCCAGTTCAATATCCTTTCAATTTTGTTATCCCACTATTTGTCTTTATCAACGGCATTGACCCACTTGATGTGGTGATAATTCTCCCTACCTATCTTTCTTTTGCCTCTGATAGCTAGGATGGTCTGGCGACTGTATATGGGATTATTGCCATCGCCGTGAATGATTACCTCCTAGTGATTCCACTCAAACTTCACTGCATGATGTAGTGTTGATGCTACGACCCCAGTAAATTGTAAGATGTTGGCACGTCTATCACTTGAAAGTCAACATCAAACCAAGTAGGCCCCATTTGCAAGCACATGCTAATTTTTCCAATGGTGGACCTTTGGGAACCGTCGAAGGCTTTGACGTTGATGACCCCGTCTTGATCTCATGTATTCCCTTTCCCAATGTCCTGAGTGTTACCAATGGACAAATGTTGAGGCTGGATCCCCCATCAATCAAGACTCTAGTGACAAAATAGTCTTCGCATTGCACGGTGATATGCAACGCCTTGTTATGACTCAACCCTTCTGGTGGCAGCTTATCTTTATGGAAGGTGATCTTGTGACTCTCCAATACCTGGTCTACCATGTTAGCCATCTCCCCACCAGTGATGTTGCTTGGTACATACGCCTCACTCAACACTCTTAATAAAGCATTTTTGTGTGCATCAGAGCTATGTAGCAGTGTAAGAATGGAAATTTATGCTGGTGTTTTGTTCAGCTGATCAATGACTGAGTATTCCTTGGCCTGTATCTTTCTCTAAAGATCATCGGGCCCGGTCTTGGTGATGGTCGGTCGATTGGAATCTTGCTTGCTTGACTCAGCTAGGTGTTCTGGGGTATAAACTCTACTAGTTCTCGTCATACCCTATGCCGCAATAGCTTCTCCGAACGTAACCTTGCCTTTCCTTCTTGCCTCGGTAGTGTAGTCCCATTGTATAGCCTTCGTATGGAATGACGTTATGGCTGATATTGCTACTGGAATTGGCGTGGCTATCTTTACTCTGAACGGAGCCTGCACCTTGGGCAGCAAAACTACAATTTTGAGTGGTGTAGGTGCCTTTGCTGGAGGCACGAATTTAACCTCAATTGGTGCTAGCGACTTTGCAGATGATGATGCATCAAACTCAAGTGGCATGGACATATTTATCTCGTAGGGCTGAATCTGGACTACAATCGGATTAAGGGTAACTATTGGCTTCTTTGGATCGTCACCTTCCGTGATCAAATCGATCGATCCCTTGGGGTCCCAATCATCCTCTATTTCAATCATGTGAACGCCTCCACCCTTATGGTCTAGCAGAGGGTTATTGCGAATATTTGGAGCAGGTTCCTTTGCCACAATAATCTTGTTGTCAATTAGCGTCTGGATCTTATCCTTCGGAGAACGACATTTGTCAATGGTGTGCCCTTTCATTCCTGAATGGTATGCATATGATTTATTTGGATTAATCCACTGAGAAGGGTTTTCAGGAGCAACATGGATAGGGTTGATGTAACTAACAATTTTGAGTCTTTCATACAACTGGTCGATAGGTTCAGCAATAGCCGTATATTATTTTGGGGGCCTTTGGTCAAAGTTTGGTCGAGGTCTAGGGAAGGTTTGATGTGGAGGAAGGGACTGGTACTGCGATGGTTGAGTGTTTTAGTCTTGGTAAACATGTGTTGGTTGGGAGTATTTGGGTGAAGTGGGATGCTATGTGGGAGGTGATTGATAGGTGAGTGGCGGAGCTTGTTAAGAGGGTGAAGGTTCTTGGTAGTTTGGGGTAGGCTGATATGTGAGTGGAGGCATTGGGTAGGTTTGGTATCTGACAGGAGATTTGGTTCTCTGTGCCACCATTACACCTCCTACGTCCTTTTACTTGGACACACCGCCTGACTCTAATGCCTTATTTGTAGCTTGTAAAGCCTAGAAATTAGTAACCATACCGCTTTTTATGCCCTCTTCGATCCTCTCCCCTAGCTTGATAATGTTAGAAAATTTACGGCCCTCGATCATCATCAACCACTCATAATACTGTGGGTCTTGGGCCCGAACAAAGAAGTTTTTCATCTATTTTTCTTTTAAGGAAGGTCTAACCTTAGCTGCTTCGGACCTCCAACGAGTATCATACTCGCGGAAGGTTTCTGTGGGCTTATTCTTTAGATTTTGAATGTAAAACACATCTGGCGCATTCTCCGTGTTGAACCTGAATCTGTCCATAAAGTCGGATGACATGCTTACCCAGTTCGGCCACTTCTTTGGATCTTGGCTAATGTACCAAGATAAAGCATCTCCCTTCAGGCTCTTCATGAAAAGCTTCATGCGGATTTTCTCGTCTTTTCCTACTCTGACCAGCTTTTCATAGTATGTTCTCAAGTGGACCCTCGGATCCCCTGTACCATCAAACATCTCAAACTTGGGAGGTTTGTACCCCTCTGGCAGTTCGACATCGGGCTGTATGCAAAGATCTTCGTAGTTTAGCCCCTCAATTCCCTTACTACCTTCAATGCCCTGAATTCTGCTAGTCAACTTTTTAAGTTCTTAAGCTAAAATCTTGATAAGAAAATCTTTATCATCAGACTCGGGTGTGTTCGAGATGGGTGAGGTGGAGTACGACACAGTCTCCACGTAGATAGGGGTGTTATGGTGGGTGTGGCATTGATCATTTGTGGAGTTTTGTGGTTCTGGGTTGAGCAGCGGGGTATTGTTGGAAGTATGGCAGGTGTTGCAGTGGTGGTGAGGAGCGGTACGATTTTGTTGCTTTGGGAGACTCTGTGGAGGTGAGGGGTTCTGAGCACTTGGGAAATTGATGTCTGGAGTAGTGAGGGAAAATGACAGATTTGCAAAATTTCAGATTTGATCAAGTTCTTCCTGAAATTTTAGCAGCTTTTGCTCTATTTGGGAGGCATCCTCCTTTGGGAACCAAAGTACCATGACCGTGAGTGGACTCTAACCATTCAGTTGAGTTTTCCTTCCTAGTGTTGTTCAAATCTTCCATCTTTCCTTTGTTCTTGTTTTTGACGGGACTGAGAGGAGGAGTGGGTGGAGGGCCCTTGGATCTTGTGGAATAGGATGATGTTGCCAAAGTGCTCGAACTAACCTTCGGGGAGGAGAATAATAAAAAAAATAAAACAAAAGGCAACCAAGTTAGTGCGGTTCATGGAAAATCGATGCAATATTTAAACACGTAATGTGGAAATATAAAGAGTATCCCAATTTGGGAGCCTCGTTGTGCCCGAAGTAGGCCTAGTAACAAGTTGATTTGGACAACTTGAAATGCAAAATGCCTCATTTCATTGATAGAAAAATAAGATGAATTCCAAATCAACACTAAATAACAGGAAAATAAAGTCACTAGTGGCCATTGGCCTTATTACATTTTAAATAGCAAAAATATAAAGTTCTATCTACTTGGTCCCTGAAGGACCTTCCCAAACTCGGAATTCTTGGCTCCGTCGAACAACTTCCCCAGCTCGCTAATCCCAGCAGTATGTAGGGTCTGGCTAGATGTCTGCCTTCATTACCCTTAGCATTCTGACAGTCTTCTAAGAAACCTTCCTTCCGGCTCCACTAGGCCTCGCTCCAGGTATCCTAGATGCTTGTTGGAATTGACGGCCATATCCTTCCATTCCTCAATCAGCTTTTGATTGGCTTCTTGTATCTCATGGTGCTAACTTTCGCATTCCCGATTTCTCTTGCATAGCTGATTGTATTTAACTTGTGCCTCGACCTTTTTATCTATGATCCTGCGACCTCAAATGGACCCGGGCTGTCCCAGATCATCATGATTATCCTCCAACCAGCCGAAATAGTAACAAGTACAGCCGGCATGGTATTAGTCTGGTTCGATGGTATCCCTTCCCATGACGATCTTGTAGTGCCACATATGCTGAGCTTGGCACTTGTAAGGTCTATCACCATCCTGGAAGTCAGCCTGGAAGTGACTCATCTTGTCGACCCTGGGTACAATCTACTTCCTACTAGCTTGCCTCATAACTCGGAGAGGGACGTAAGGTTACGTTCCTCTCAAACTGATCAATATCAAAAAAGGTGCGTCTAGGGATCAGGCGATGAATTCTCTAATTGGAAACCATACGAACATCCATAGTACTTGCTCCTCGATCAGATTATCAAATAGCTCGAACCATCCTTTGGCATCCTCTAGCTGAGCAAACACATCAGGGGTATAGTTCATTCACTTTGGGTGTTGGAAAGCAATATGATCATCCCAGTCCCTTTGTTGAATCTCTTGCGGTATTCATCATTTTGTAGATGTTCCATGAGCCACACCTGAAGTAGCAAATTGCAACCCTCGAGTGACTAGCTCCCCATTGACATTTCTCTAGGGCCTGGTATATTTCTGCGACGATCATGGGCACAATACTGAATGCTTTCCCTCTGATTCATTCCATTAAAGTTGGATTTTAGATTTCTTCATTGGAAACACAATCAACCCCAGGAAACAGAACATGACTACAAAGACCCTTCCATGGATATGACCCAATAAGGTAATTGCAAACTCATCAGGATAGGTACGGTATGATTTGCTGTGACCGTACCTCTCGTACAAATAGTAAAATGGGATATAGGATTCTTTGAGACATGTCAGTTCTGGATTCTTCATCAGACCCATTATCTTAAGGAAACCCCCCGCCCTTGCGGTTCTCAGGCATCAATAAACCTGGAGTCTCCCATACCAATCTGGCTAATCCTCCTATTTCTTCTAGCAAGGGCGTCATTTCAATCTCCCCGAAGCGGAAGACGGACCTCTCACAATCCCTAAAGAGAGTAGCAGCTTCAATAATCTTGTTGTTGGGTTGGATTTCCAGGAGGGAGGATAGATTCCCTAGATATTTTTGGACAAGATTCTGGTCTTTGGAATGAATATCTTTCCACCAGCTTAGTAGTCTCGGGTGGATGTTGGTAACCATGCCGAATATGGGGATTTTGTGCCTCATTATTTGCAAGAAAATAGGGTAAGGCCCTTCCCCCACCGAACTCGACTATTTAACATCAATGATTGGCATAAAAGCATTTAGTTCTCCAAATGAATGCACAAAATGTGATAACGTCCGTTTGGGTTTCATGGAAACCCAGTGGACTTTGGACAAGGTTATCTTAAAGAGTCATTATGTGGACGACATAACTGGCTCGTCTAGGTTTGACCATGATGCATGTATAGTTAAACAGAGTGAGGTTTCTATGGGGTTTTAGACCGGTACCCTTGAGCGAACAACTCAAGGGGGAAAGGGGCGGAACCATCGACTACACCATTGATCGACTGGTTTTACCGCAAATATGCCTTTTCTGGATTTAGGGGTGATATGTGAGGCCCCGTAAAACTTTTGGACTCGGAGCCTAGTAACTTATGGTGTCGACTCCGAATATGTGTTAGGAATGCGTAGAAGGTTCGGACCCTTGGTAGTGATCTAAGCTTTTAAAAATCAAAAGAATCAAGTTTCCAGAAATTGTCATTTATGCGGTCCAGAATGTGGTCGCAGATCAACTATGCGGACCGCATTCCTTCTGCAGAGTGAAGCAGTAGATTGGTCAAAATTGATGTTGAAAATGCGGTACATTATGCGATCGCATAATCAATATGCGAACCGCATAATTGTCGCATAAAATCCTCAAGGATTTGTAGGGGTCGATTCTGTGGTTCAAAATGCGACCGCATAACAAGAATGTGGACCGCATTCCTATCGTAGACCGGAACAGACCTTCTGAGTTTTGAGGGCATTTCTGTGGTCCACTCTGCGTACCGCATTTCAGTTCTGCGATCGCAGAACGCGACCGCAGATCTTGCCGGGCTTCTATTTTTCCAAATTTTAAAACCCGACCCCTTTTTAATAAAACACCCCAACCCCCCCTCATTTTAACATATGACTGATCAAATTAAGAGAGAGGAAGAGAGGGTCTTGAGAGAGAAACTCATCTTCTCCAAAATCTTGTTCTTCAAAGCTATCCGGGCCGGGGAAATTCAAGCTTATCTTCATACCCCTTTCCCTACAGGTAAAATCCCTAATTTTTTCCATTGAAATTCTGTTTTAAATTAAGGGGGGGAGTCTCATGCATAGGTTTTTGAAAATAATGGTCGAACTCATTCATGCATGCCTTTCTATAACCTAAAACCTAGTGAGAGTAATGGGGTGGGAGCAAAGACTTGTGCAAAGAAAGGGTTAATGGCCTAAATATGTTCGGGTAGTGATTGTGAACCTTGAATTCTAAGCTATGTGTATTAATTTGTGCACTATATTGACGTTGCTAGATTTTGGTAAATTTGAAGTAAGAATTAAAAAGGAATTCGGCTCAAGGTATGTATGGCTAACTTTGAACTTGGTAAAATCACTTTGTTTGGGTATTCGAGTGCTTGGTATGTGATTTCTATGTGAATTGGTGTGAAATTCTTGTGGTTGGTATGGTTGAGTGATTGTGGTTTGGCCTTCACTGTATTGATGCAAGTAATTGAAAATAAACCAGGTTTGTGATTGTGAATGTGCTATGTGGTAAGAATTGTGACACAAGTGATGGAAGGAAATGGGAATTGATGTATTTCGGAATAACTGTGGTAGCAATACATGTAGCTTAACGTGGAAGATTATCGTTGTGACTTATCTATGCATATGGGTTGTGAAATACATGGAAATGGTATTGATGGCCTTGGAAGTTCATGTAAATTATTGTTGTCACTCCTTGAGAATTATTGTTGTTATTTCTTGAGAATTGTTGTTATTATTCTTGTGACTTGTTGGTTGTGGTGTTGCTTGTGAATTGTGATTTGCTCGGTGGGATCGGGTTGCGCGCCGCAATATGAAGTTATAAGGTGTGGGTTGTGGTGATAAGGGTGGCCGAGGTAATAAGGGTGGCCGAGGTAATAAGGTTGGAAAGCGATCGAAAACGCCATTGAAATGAAATTTTGAACCAATTGTGAAACTATTGATGTGGGAATGCGAAAGGGGAAACATGAGAGATTGTAAATTTGTTTGGTTTGATTGTTCTCTCGTTGTGGATTTGATTGTTATTTATATTGCACTTACATACTTGTTTATGGAGGAGAGGTTGTATACCTGTTTGGCTTAATTGTTCTCTTCTTGTGGATTTGATTGTCGTTATATTACTACTGCTTACTTGTTTATGGTTCGAGTTTACTTGGAGCAAAGTTTGTTCATACATACCAGTACAATTCAAATGTACTGACGTCCCTTTTTCAGGGGAGACTACATTCGTGTTATGATTGTAGGTGGATCTGTAGCAGGTATTCCAGCCTACCATTCGTAGCTCTCCCTCCGCCTTCCATCAGCTTTTTGGTGAGCCCCATTCCCCTCGGGGCCTTGCGTGGCTTAGGCCACTTGTTTTCGTAGTTTTATTTTGCTATTGTGTAAGGTATAGCCGAAGCCTTGTTACCGGCAAATACTGTATTATCCTGTTGTACTTTTAGAGGCTTCGTAGACAGTAGATGTAGGTAAAAGCTTATGTATATCCCCGTTTCTTTTGTTGGGCAACGGATTGATAACTTCACTAACTACTATGTATGTATATTTTGCAAAAGGTATTTTAAGTTAGTTATATGGCTAGTTCTTGCAAATAATGAGTAAGGAAAACATGGGGTAACGCGTGGGGTAGAAAAGGCACCCAGGTCCGCTTGGCTGGGGCTTCCGGGTCGGGCGCCGGTCATGTCCCTCGAATTTGGGGCGTGACATGATAATATCGGAAGAACGCAACCACTCATTATAAGTGTTGCTATAAGATTTTGTTTGGCACGAGTGGAATATGATGTTGAATAGGATTATGCAATAGTTAAAGGCATGTAGTCATGTATTTGCATGTTAAGAAAGCAGTAAATACAACAGTTTCATAATGTAAAGTAGTAGTAATGGAAAGCAGCAAAGAAAAGAAAAAGGAGATAAGTCAGTTTTGCAATAGGAAAGAAAATTGAATGCTTAAAATAAACAAAAAATTGTGCATGAAGAGGCATAAATTCACAATAAAGGTCTGAAATAGTAAAAGCCTAAAAAAATAATCCCCAGCAGAGTCGCTATGCTATCGCACCCCTTTTTTTCCTCATGAAATCGGGTTTACGACGTTTGAGAGGATGACTCATTCCTTTGGGAATTGGGTTTGATTTGAAGAGTCGTCACCTAATGATTAAGGTGCATTAGGACACCAATAGAGTTTTAACTCTAAGTTTGTTTGAATAACCAGAGATTGGGTAAGGGCTTGAAATTATCCCAAGGAAAAGGTGTTAGGTACGCCTCAGAATCCACTAGTGTAGTTCCCGACCAGACTATTATTGTGAATTTGAGTACAATTAGCATATAGACAAATAATGCCCAAATAAGAGGGGATTTCATCATATAAAAGTTTACAAACAAATAAAGTTGGAAAGAACAAAAATAAAGAAGAATTTCCTTAAGGAAAGAGTTTGAAATTCTTAAAAAAAAAGAGACAAGAAAGGAGGAAAAGGGATCCTAGGTTTATTAACAATATGGATCACCCCACACAATGCCCGGTAATCACTCCTCAATGAGGTCTATACGTGACATTATCGCGTGGTCATCATATCCATATCTACCCTTCCCACCCCGTTAAGGTATTAAAGTGCGTAATGGTCTCATTTTACTTATTGCATGCTATTACCCGTCCCAATTCTATCAGTCCCGGAGGCATTTGAGACTAATAAACCTAAAAGGGAGGGATATTAGGCTTATTTGTGGTTTTAAAAGTAAAAACTCTAAGGCGAAAAACACGTACAACAAATTGAGGGAAAGCACATAACAAATAAAAAGGGCTCAGATATACCTCCTTTACACAAAGAAACACATAGTTTAGCATGACTTACACATACTAGTTAAGGTTTGATTAAATACAAAGCATGCGAGAACTTAAAGTTTGAGGTAGATTGCTTTATTAAATAATTCTGATAAGAAGCCCGAATTAGGTCTGCATGCTGGTTGTAGTTTAAAAAAACATATTCTATTTATAATTTTACCCTAAGGCTTGCCTAAGTATTGGACAAGGATCCTATAGGCATGGTATCTACTGAATTCAGAATGTAATAACAGTGAACTGAATACGTACTAGTTAAAAATAGTTAGATTATTAAAGAAAGGCAAGTTTTTACGAAGGTTGCAAGTTCTGCAAATGATGACACATTATTATTACTGGTTTTAGCCTTATACGTGAATGGAGCGATTCAGATTCGATTAATAGTTCCTATAGACATTTTTTCTACGTGTTGTTGATTTAAAACCCTATTATGGATATGGTGAAAATGCAGAAGCCTTATAGATATGATATCTAGTTGCAGTTGATTGTTTAAGACCAATGAACATGATATCTAATTTGCAACTGATTGTCTAAGACCTATGAACATGATTGCTAGATGAAGAATGGATATACAAAATTCAAAAGGACCTATAGACATATTTTCTAGATGCATATGCAGAATTCAGATTTCCAGATACTTATGGACATGATTTCTATATGATAGAATGTAAAATTCGGATTTACCTATAGACATGGTATTTATATGAGAATGCAGAATCCATAAAACACCTACAGACATGGCATCTATATGAGAATGCAGAATTCAGAAAACACCTATAGAGATGGTATCTAACCTTTGCATACATAGTTACCCGCCCTTTTTCACTAGCCATCCCCAAGAGTTTATTACAGCCCAAAGTAAAAGAATACATCAGAAATTGAAAGTACAACGAATGAGAGCCTGATTCAAACTTCATGTCTAAAATATGAGGTAAACCAACTCTAAGAGGTCATGATCCAAAGCCTTTCTCCAATTTGGATGTGTCAAAGTTCCCTAAGAGCCTCAAAGGGAACTCCGAGCAATGCTCACACCCAAATACATTATCAGATTAGGACAAGTGCAGTGTGAAAGAGCCAACCCTCAAGTGTCCAAGTTCAGAGGGAGCTCAAAGGGTCCCAACGCAAGGCTCACAAGAGGGGGGCAGAACTTAAAGACTAAGAGAGTGTGCAAGTGAAGAAACAGAATTCTAAAGGGGAAAAGAAAAGGAAATAGCTACAAATAAGTACACATAAGAGGTTCAGGGGAAATAGGGAAGTTGACAGAAGAAAGAGCAGGTTGTGGGCATACCAGCAATGGAGAATGCTAGAACACCAATAAGCCTGTTAGAACACACTATTAGAGGCTATGATCCCAAAGGATCAAGCTTAATTCATGGACAATAATTTGCATATTGCCATACCTTAAGCCATAACTCAGACACATAGGGGGCAGGGGCTTGGGATTCATAATAGAAACAGGCATAAAGAAATCAACATGCTAATTTGAATGTTGAATTATACAGAAATAGTAAGTAGACAACATATTTTTGTTATGCTTAAGCTTAAATCAGGACATACCAGTTTCAAAGAAACAAATAGAGAAAAGCAGTAGGTCTTGTAAATAGGCCACAGTGTAGACAAAAAGAGAAAATACTATTGTGTATAAGTGTAAGTTTAGAATGACTATGAATGAGTCCTGTGTTAAATGAAAGAGTTGTGCATTTATAATGTGAAAATCAGGAAGAAATAAGGTAGGAAAATAGTTAAGGAACTGAAAATCAATCACACAAGACTTCCTTTAATTAAGGAACTCAGATTCAAATGGGAAAACTATTTATGGGAAGAAATCAAATAAACATTTTGTACAAGGCATGCAATTAGGGGTAAATACATAAAAGTTTAATTTAGGGGCGGAATTTTGTAGCCAGTAAATCAAGGATCATAGATTTACTTGTCCATGAACGAACCAAGTCAGAAAAACTAAGGAAAACTTTTGACTCAAATCGAGTAACAGGGACGTCAGCAAACATGGAAAGAAATCAATCAACCTTTTATAAAGGAAGTCTGAAATCAATCACAATTGAAAGCCGCTTAGAAGGGAAGTTTAGCACATATATAAAGAGTACACAAGTAATAGGCATGCGAGGCTGAAATTAGGACAAAGTGAAAGTGTCATGCAATTTACAAAATAAGTAAGCATTAGACCATAGGAATATGGTAATTCAGCAATAGAGAAGAGAGTATCAAATAACATGCGAAAAAGGGTCAAGTAGAGTTTAGCAAAAGTCAGAATCATATGAAGAAACAAAATTGAAGCAATGGTTTTGAGACTTAATGGAGCAGTAGATTATAACAACTTTAGGAACTCGAATAGGTCCAAAAATTAGGGTTTTTGCCATTAATCGAGTGTAGAGATGAGAGGGAAAGTAATCCAGGCAAAAATACCGACAAATACTTCCGAAATCTTAGAAAGAAATTGAGACTTCTAACATGCATCTTTTAGTATAAGAATCAAATTAGGAGAAACAACATGAAAATATAGTAGAAGCCACTACATAAGAAATATAGTGGAAGTAACGACACAACAAATATAGTACCATAGTGGAAGAACACATAAAAGAAAGAACAAATACCATCGGAAATACAGTAGAAGGAACAACATAGGAAATACAATAGAAGAAACACATAGGAAATACAGTAGGAGAAACACATAGGAAATACAGTAGAAGAAACACATAGGAAATACACATAAAAAATACAGTAAAACATGCTAAAAATCAGAGAAATTTTAAAGGACAACTTGATGAAACCCTAGATCAGAAAAGATAAAGGCTTGGAAGGTGTAGTTTTGAAAGAGCTTCGAGAAAAATGCTTAAGAGCCTAGAGGAAACACAAATATACAACGGATCTAAAAGAAATAGAAAAACCTCGAAGGGTTAGATTTCAGAAGAACCCAAGTAGTGAGAAAGGCTTGGAAAAGTCACTGATCTTAGCAGGAGAAGTCGAAATCAGGCTCGAACAGTCATGGCATGCTGGAGCAAGGCCGGAGATAGCTATAGAACTCAAATCAAACGAAGCCTGGACCAAGCTTCATCATGTTCAGACCTCAACATTACAATAAACATGCGTGTAGGATCCATAGGAGGCGGGAATAGGACTTCCACAGCCTTGGAAGCCATGGATTCCGGTGGCTTTTAGGGCGGAAGTGATGGGAGACGACTAGGGTTTGAGAAGCTTCGAGAGAGTTTGAGAGAATCAGGGGGGGTTCAAAGGCAGCTGGTGGTGCCAAATGAGTAGGGTTTGGGGGTAATGGGTAATTAAAATGGTAAGGTTGAAATGCGGTCGTTTATCATTTTAATCAACGGCCTGGATTAGACGGGGAACCGGGCGAGTTGTTTAAACGGGCTATGGGTCAGGTAAATTAGGATTGGGCTTAGGCATTGGGTTAGTTTAATTGGGGTTGGGTATTGGGTTAGATTTTAGGCTAAGTTAAGAGGCCAAATGTGGCTATAAGTGAAATAGCCCCTTTTTCCCTATTTAATTTATAAAAAATAGTAAATGAATTTCTGAAAACTAATTAAAAGAAATAAAATAATTTATAATATATAATTATCAATTTAATAGTATAAAATTCCATTTTATAAATATAAGACGAAGTTAAATCTAAAAATGGCTAATATTGCAATTATCAAATTTTGTCCTTAAAAATACCAGATAAATTTGTAAAAACATGTGAAAAATATATTAGCTATGTTTTAGTATAAATATGAAAATTCAATAAATGAATCACCCAAAAATGATAATTTTGGTGACAATTATTGGGTTTTTCTTGATAAAATAGGACAGTAATTTGATTTAAAAATCCTTGAAAAATTAAGGAAAATTGTGCAACCCTGGGATATACTTATATATGCCCATATGGGCTACTATGAAGGTACTTTTCTTATTAAAAAAATGCAGGAAAAAATGGGGTATCAACAAAAGGTACTAGCCGTACCTTGAAGACAAGAGGAATGTCCGAAGATGCAACCTACCTCACAACGATCGAAGGATAGATCGAGGACAGGACTCTCGAGGAATCATCAACAGAACCAGGTTCGATCAAAGCATAGCGCCAACAAATGTGCCCCACTTATCGGAATACAACTTCTGTGTCGATATTTCAGACATCGTGTTCGCTATCGGCAAGATCAGGGATGGCAAGTGGCCCAAACCGATACAATCAGACCCTTCGCAGAGAAATTACAACCTAGTATGCGAATTCCACAACACGCACGGTCACAGGACCGATGATTGTCATTAGTTACGAGAAGAAGTGGCTCCACTACTCAACAAAGGGCATCTCAAGGAATTTCTCAACGATCGGGCCAAAAATCAATTCTGAGAGAGGGAGGCGACCAAGAAATACGAGGCAAACAAGCCGTAACATGTCATCCACATGATCATGAGGGGCGCCAATGGCCCACAGGAACCCGTAGTGAGAAGAACAAAGATATCCAGACCAGAGAAAAATGGACTCTATATATCCTAGAAAACACCCTCACGTTCAGCGAAGAAAAAACTGAGGCCATGTCTCAATCCCACAACGACGCCCTGGTAATCTCGTTTCTTGTAAATTCATTTCAACTAAAACGTGACTCGTGGATCCAGGTAGCTCGGCCAATAACATCAGGTTGAAGATGATAGAATGACTCGGGTTGGTCGAACGAATCGTGACCACCACTCAGGTCCTCAATGATTTCAACATGGCTAGCGAAACAACGAAGGGAGAAATTATCCTCCCGGTTACCGTGGCCGGCACAACTCAAGACACCAAGTTCCATGTCATTAAGAGAGATATGAGATATAATCCCTTATTCGGACTGCCCTGGATACACTGCATGAGAGCAGTAGTATCCACCCTCCATCAGGTGATAAAATTCCCGACAAAGGACGAGATCAAAACCGTCTAGGGGAACAGCATGCGGGAAGGAAAATGCCTGCTATACACGACGTGATACCAATGCTCACGCCTCTGCCCCCAAATGAAATCACGAGCAGACCAGGTCTCTCCCCCGGTCGAACTTGACAAAATAAAGTAAAGATCCACGCCGCATGTCCGCCCCCGAGCAGTTATAATAGGCGAAGCCCCAAGACATCGTATGCATATCTAGATTTAAGGTAAAACCATTACTTTTCTTATGTTATTTTTCAAATCCTAGATTAACCCTTGCGCAGACACCCAAACCGGAAGCTGTTGAGATGTTAGTACTGCTACAGAACCTTGAAGCCCCAATGGCGTACCCGTTGCACTCTTTTCCTTCGACCGAGAGGGCATTCCCCCTAGAAACCGTCCCGCTCATAGGAATTTCGAAAAACACCAAACAAGGTTCCCTGTAAGAAAATGATGCATCGAAACACCTGTGTAATCAAGCCCCGTCAGCAAAAACATATACTATTGTACCAAGCAATCAAAAAATACTTTTTGTCAAAAGGGAAGAGGGAACTCCTTCTCAAAGTAAAGATAACAAATCTTTTCTCCTGAAACATCCCGAAAAATGCAGGAACTAGTGCCAACAGTTCAAAATTCCCCAAACTACCTCCGGGTCGAGGCTATGAAACCACAAGATTCACCAGGCGGGGCAAACCCGCAAGCAATCAGCCATGGCCCGATATAGGTCGGGCCAACACAACAAGGTATATTGTGACAACGGATCAAACGAAATCTTCCAGCACTCCGTTCTCCGACCAGGGAAGTGACAGTATATTCCTGGCAGGGTTATCTTCACCAAATGCATCCTGAAATACTCGGAGACTTAATGCCAGCAATTGGGCACTTGCACGACCCCAGGGTCGGAAGTACGGGATCGTAAAGCCCCTAAAACACAGCTCTGAGTTCATAAGAAGTGGTTTTCATGCTTAAACAACTTGATGACTCAAGACTGATGACAATCGCCATACGCTGGAAAATCTAAAACTGTAAAACCCTTAGCAGGCAGACTCGGCATAACCAGGTCCATGCTACATCACCGAAAAAACTGTAAGACCTCAATAGGCACGACAATATGTAAGACCTCAATAGGCATGACAAACTATAAGACCTCAACATGCATGAAAATCCCGAAGTTTAGGCTATGACAAACTATAAGACCTCAACATGCATGAAAATCCTGAAGTTTAGGGTATACGTCGCATTTGTAAGAATCGAGAAAGGGTATACTCTCGGTGTAGAGGCCTAAAATATCACTCGGGATAAAAATAGCTACGGTCAAACGCACATGACTACGGTCAAAACGGCTGATACAACCAAAACAATGTGACTCGGGGATGCCCGACCGTCGCTAAACAAAATTGTAGGCCCCTACTTCGAATATATTTCGGAAAGAACCGACTAAAACAGGCTTCCCTCAACAGGAAAACAACGGGCTATGAACATTCCGAGGTGCTCGAAATATCGCCAATAATGACTTGAAATCGTGGTTCTTTGAGAACCGATGATGGATCAGGAAAAAATCTTTCAAAAGACCTTAACGAGCGGAAAATAAGCCTACAAAAAACCCACAGGCAAAAACAGCGTGAGAGCCATTGTCGCCAGCTAAGCAAGCCAACGGGCCACTTATCAAAAGGTCTCTACGACCAAAAAGCGTAAGAGCCATTATCGCCAGCCAAAATTGACAACTTGAGGATTAAAGTGAGCTCGAATCGTAACTCGATTCGGAGACTGGATCCAAAATAGTTAACTAAACAAGCCTACGGGCCACATATCAAAAGGTCTCTACAACAAAAAGGCGTACGAGCCCTTGTTTCCAGCTAAAACTGACAGCTTAAGGGTCAATTAAAGCTCGAATCGCAACGCGACTCAGAGACTGGACCAGAAATAAGTTAAACTACAACATGCCTAAGGGCATGGCATAAGTGCCACTATTGTCGTCCGAGTGAAGCCTCTGGGCTACCCACCTGTAAGATCATTTTGACCTAAAGCATGAAAGGCCATCACTTTTCGCCCATACAGGCAAGAAAAAACTTTAGGGTCAACTAAATCGCAAATTGCAACGTGACTCGAAGATTGGACCCAAAATAAGTTGAAATAACCAAATGCCCAAAGGCGAGAAATAAAAACTGTTGTCGTCAACTCAGACGAGCACCAAACTCAAGGTCAAATTAACTCCAGTCATATCCTGACTCATAGACTAAACCCGACAACAGTTAAAAAATAAAAGCCTTAGGCGAGTCCGGGATCGAACCGACCCACTTGAAATTTCAACAAGCAGAAATACAGAAGATATAAGTTGCTAGGTTCCCCCTCTTATTTCTACATGCTGACGATAAGGCGCAACCCCAACCTACATAGGATATTAAAAATCGTATACACACAACAAAGAAGGCAAGAAACGATTATTCCGCCGTTTTCCAGCAGTCATAGCCCAGCGATCTCCTCCTCCTCATCCTCAGCATCAGACATCATGAATTTGGCATCGTGTTCCTCTCCTTTGGCTTGCCCAATCTCCCTCGAGAGATCAAAGCCCCTGGCATGAATATCTTAGAAAGATATCCCTCCCGGATCTTCGCCTCACGTACTCTTTGCTACTTTTGACATGGTCGTGGATCTTCTGCAACTTAGCTTTAGCGACAACGACGCTTTTCAAATAAATCGCCATTTTCTACCCTGACCTGTTATCATTCATCACAAAATCGGCTCGAACATTCACCCGCACCGGCACAAAAAGACGAAAGGACATGCAGGCTCGACAAAAGCCTAATTTAAGGCCTAAAACAGCTGGACAAAATGTGAAGGTTCTGACGCCTTCTCACGTCAGTAAATCGCACTTAAAAGTTCCCTGGCTTAATAGATCGGTTCCAAACGAACGGGGGTCTCGCCGAAACATGAAAACCAGTCAGCCGGATCAAAAGCAATACAAAGAAGGTAAAATTTCATAATTCCTCTCATTTTATATATATATATATATATGCGCGAAAGATGCGCTCTCTATTTACAAGGATAGTCTGTAAGAAGCAAAATACAAAGTGGCAAGGTCGACGCTCCAAAAAATGGCGCCCTATCAGCCCCATCCTCATTCTTTATGGCATCAACAGTAAATGAGTCGGGCATCACGCCCAACTACCCTCGCTCAAGCAAATCCTTCTAGAAAAATGGTACCCCTGGCATAAGTCCCTATGAGCAAACTCTCCCTCCGAAGGTCTGCTCTGACCTGGCTCAAATTATCGGCGATAAATCATCACTCCTTCACCATCCTCGGTTCAGCGTGGTGCTATACCAGTCCAGGCACCGGCTTTCCCCAATCTGGACTCTTCGAAGAATCAAGCTATAGCTCCACAGCCATATCCACTCGAATCGAAGCTCAAAGAACCAAGATGCGAAGGGATCATATTGAAACCTACCACAAAGTGAAGCCGGCAAAGCTTACTCAATGACCAAGCACCCTCCTAGTGGCCCAACCCTTGTTGGCCTAAAGGAACCGCCGCTCTAAAAAACATCAGGCTCAGATGATGCACTCTCCTCGGAGGCACAAGCCAGTCTCGCCCTAATAAAAGCTCCTTCATGAATATACAACACATATCTCATCTATCGCCGTGCCCGAGTTTTTACATACCCTGAATAAGCAGCTGCTAAAGGAATAATCCTCCAAGCACCTTAAAATCAGCAAGCTCCGAGGATCCCGGGGGGACGGAAACAACTTCACAAGTGCATATGAAAAAGGCCAGAACGAGCATACGCCAATCAAAGGCACCAACCTTCGGTAGTAATTTCGACCCCAAAGGAATGCTCGATCCTGGGACTTCCGCCATAGTGAGAAAATGCCTAAAGCAGACTGACAATGTCTCCACTAAATTGGCGTACGACCCTGGGAGGCCTTTGCCATAGAAAGCTAGTTTACACAGGGAGGTCCATCCTTGACAAAAGCCCGCACAAAATAGACTCCGGGTAATGACCAGGACGGCCCGAAGCACAGCCAGACCTCCATTCAGAGATCACCTCCAGGAAGTTACCAGCATTCCGACACTACGAATACTCAGGAGAGTCCCTTCTCAATGGCCATTATGAGGCCCGAAGACCTCAACCACACTTTCGCATGGAGAAAGGGCCCCGACAACCTGAGGTTGTTGGCCCAATTTGGGCCCGGTTGGAGAAGTCACAAAAAGACCTCGCGCAAAGCCAGTTCATCAACAGAAGGCTGGGTAAAATACTCATGCCCGAGGCAAGTATCACAGACGACAAAATAGGACCATGCATTCGAAGCTGCCAAAAAATATAAAGGGATGCGGCAAATATCGAAGGAAGAAACCAAGAAAATGTCTTTTTATTTTATTCACTTACAGTGAACCTCGAAAGATCCTTACATATGATTACATTATACACAAACTCCCGCAGGAAACCTTTACGAAAAGAAAGAAGAGGGAGGGGGAGGAGATGAGCAAAATGATGAAGAGATGCCGAAAGAAGACGAGAAGTGGCTAAGCAAAAAATTTGGCTAGTACGAACTCCGCTAGTACTACCATCTTGAAGCCACTTCTCGAGACGTTGCCTCGACCCGGGAGGCAACAGCCAGTGGATAATGTCACCATACCTCTCAGGAATCCAAAGAGAGTGTAAGACACCAAGCCAAGGAAGTAGAGTGAGTAGCGGTGTATAATCCGAACCCTCTCTTGAGTAGCGGTGCATAATCCAAATTTTTCCCCATCTCGGAGGAAATCGACCCCCTACTTCATCACTCCGAGCCAACGAAGACAACAATAATAACAACAATAGCATCACGACGGCACAAATTTGTCCAACCAAAAAAGGATCAAGAGTTGTGCCATGGCATACATGACGTAAGATCTTGAGGCCGTGGGCCTCAAACATAGCAAAGACTAAAAAATGGCAGGAAATGAGAGAAGGATGGATATCGAAGGATGTTTGAATTAAAAGATGATCACAAGAAGCTCTATATACAGGGGGAAAAGTAACCAACGGCGCCATTACTGCCCCTGAAAATCGTAACAATAGGAGCAATTAATGCATTCATGGAAGCTGAATCAACAGCAACGATACGACCCCGAGATGCGAGGAGTCATGATATTTCTAAATGACCCTGGAGAAGCAAAAAAGGTGAAATGCCTTGACATTTGTGAAAGGGGCAATGCCATCAGCACAATGTCATTTCAATAGCTTGCGAAACAGGGTGTCCAAAACATTTCTTATCGCTTCCCTCTAAGAAACGCGGAGACTATCTGTGCACGGTGAACTAGGAGGACCAATTTCTCATTGGCAAAATGCTTTGAAAGATCACTCTAGAGGTCGGGGGTCTCGAGCTGTCCATTTCACTCAAGATATTTTGACACCCAGCCGAAGGTAACATCAGCCAAAACCCCGACGAATGCAAAAAGTTCCCGAAGAATGTATCCGGGGTCGACTAAGTCTATTTGAGCAGCTCAACTTCGGCCCATGCACACGTCATAAAGCTAGTTGGTTGTCCCATCCCATTTTCCTTTATCACGCAACATATCTTGTACTAAGTTTGGGCTCCCCCCTCTTGTTAAAAGGGAGTCATTAATACCTGTAAGGCAGAGCTCCTACGACTCTACTCAAGTGCAATAATATCTTCTCTTTCTCTTTTTCTCTAACTCCTTCTCTTTACTAGCTCGAAGCCATTTTAGCTTATTTATCTTCTTATCTATTATTTATTTGATATGTTCCCAAGGATATTTCGATATCCTTTACTTTTATATGTGTTCTTCATCGTATAACTTAGTTTTGGCTATAAAGAGCTTCGTTTGATTATAACTTTAACTGTTATATCATCCTTGACTATCCCCGATAGCTCGAGCTCGAGATAAAAATTGACCCTGAAGTCTCCATCGTCTAGGCCTATATCCGGGAAGCAGGCCCTTCGATTCGATCCTTATCTCATTTTAGCTTGTGCTCTACCGTTAAATTTCACAATACTAGCATCATCTGCTCTAACAACTAGTTCGAGAATAGATCACGTATTTTTAGAGTCCCATTTTACAAATTTAATTGATGTTACCATTTTCATGGTAAATAGAACCTTATAGAGAAGTGGCTCAAATTGTGAATCAAGTTGTGAAGTAAGTGTGAGAATGAGAAGAGGATTATGGTATTAATTCCTTGTCGGGATGTTGTTGCTTTTAATGTTGTTCCCTTATCGGGATGTTATTATTGTGATATTGTTCCCTTATCGGGATATTATTATTTTGATATTGTTCCTTTGCCGGAATGTTATTATGATTCATTTATTCCTTGGCCCTATTATTTGTGTTTGTCTTTTGGGTGAGGAAGAATGTAAAGCACGAAGGGTGATGTCGTACATTGTTTTGGTGATACAGTGTTAAAGCACGAAGGGAGATGCCGTGTAGTATTATCATTATTTTGTGAGGAAGAGTGTAAGCATGAAGGGTGATGCCATGCCACATGATGTACCATTCTGTGCCGATTATATTTATTCTTATGGTGAGGATGAGAGTAAAAGCACGAAGGGTGATGCCGTGCAGTTTTATATTGATTTTTATGGTGAGGATGAGAGTAAAAACACGAAGGGTGATGCCGTGCACTTTTTAATTCTGATTCTTGTTGAGAGTAGAGTTGTGGTGTTCCCTATATTTACCCGTTGTCCTCCTGTTGTCATTTGATATTTTCCCGCAGCATGTTTCCCCCTCCCATCCTTGACTATATATTTCTATTTTTTTTTTTTGCTGTATATTATTTATCTGCATAGTTTTATTTGGTAGTCTGGTCCTAGCCTCTTCACTACTTCGCTGAGGTTAGGCTAGGCACTTACCAACACATGGGGTCGGTTGTGCTGATTATACACTCTACACTCTTTTATGCAGATCCTTGTGCTGCAGATATCTGACCGTAGTGAGATTTTCCTCTTCTTGTTCATGAGGCAACCCGAGGTAGTCATGTAGGTGTCCGCAGGCCTTGACGTATCCCTCTATCTGTTTTCCTATTTATTTTATGTAGTCCCAGAGGCAGTATTTTGTTATTTCTTTCAGAACTTTATTTGTAGTACTCTTAGACAGTCTATGAAGTGTGACACCAATCTTGAGTAGATTTGTTATGGAATTGTATTAGCAGTATTATGAAGTTTGAAATAAAATCTTCCGCCTGTTAAATTTTGTTGATTATTAACTGCTGGTTTATAACTTTAGCGACTTCAAAAATTGGAAACAAGGCAAATAATTTAGTTGATTGGCTTTCCTAGCTTTCACTAGTAGGCACCATCATGACTCCCAAATGTGGGAAAATCGGGTCGTGACAAAAAATCTTTATGGAGCTGGTTCTTCAATCTGGTTCATGTAGCTTCAGGTTTGCACACTTGAATCACACACGGACTGCTTGCAAAAAGCCTTGCTATTTTCCTCTCAATTCACGTTTAACTTTTGCATTTTTGTGCAACACCCGTAATGTGAGAACATCCTGCAATTTATAGAGTTAGTAGATGAAGAAATAACTACAATTCAGATGCAACTCTTCCTTGGTGGAAGAGCTCTAGTTGATCTCAACTTCTAACTTCTTTCCTATCTTGGATAATGTTCTCTTTCAGTAAGGAGTCCTTCTCCTTATCAATTATGCAACCTTTTCGATCCGGAGATATTCAATACACCAAGTTAAGTTTATCTCCTTCACGTGCATCCCACATGCATGAATTTGCCCATTTTTGTGCACCCAAGGGATGGACCTGAGGGATGGACCTGGTTCATGCTTGAGCTTTCTTTGTCAATCTTCAAAACTAGCATTCACTTGGGCCAACAAATTCCCCCTTTTTGATGATGACAAACTCTGTGCTTTTAATTAGCTTAGGCCATGTTTTAACTTAGCTCAACATTAACAAATTGTTAGAAACCTTTTTCCTTTTTATTATTTATCATCAAGGACCAGGTACATTAGGTTATAAACGTCACAGTTCAAAGTATAAAGAACAACTTTTTTCCCCTTTTGGCATCATCAAAAAGTTGCATAAAATGTGAGATAACGAGATTTTAAAACTTACTCATGGAAACTAGGGCTACTTCAAATGCAATCATGAATTAATCATCATAGATCAAGCTAGAATTTTAACCATCAAAAAAATGTAAACAAACAGTTAGAGCAAAAGACAGTGAATTTCATTTATGATTGATAAGATTCTACTACAGAGCATAAGAAGAAATAAAAATATTGGAAACATGAGCAAAAACAATAAAAAAATCCCGAACTGGGTCACTGGTTGATCTACACTAGGCTAGGAGGCTTAAGGCTGGGAAGAATTAGGTGCTTGGTTTTTGAATTGGAGGAGTTTCAGCATATCTTGAAGAATGCCATCATTCTTCTCTTTTTCTCTTGACAGCTCAGTTCTGAGAGCATCTTTCTCGGTCTCCACCTCAGCCATCCTCTTCTTCAGCCTTTCAATCTCAGCATCCTTAGCCCCACTTTCTTGCACCAAGCCTCTGACCTTGCTATTCACTAGTACCTGTTGGATGAACCAGGTTCTTTAGAAGTGGCATTGACTTCGTAATTGCAAGCAAGCAGAGTATTAACCCCAAAATGATCCTTGCTTGTATAACCACCCACTTCTTCATAGGTACATTTAAATGTGCAAGTACAGTTGTGAGAATAAAGACATTAGGAAATGGTATGAGTCTTGAAGCCATTTATAACCCTATCAGTAGGTCTGCGAGGGTTTCATGTTCAGATGAAATTTTCCCAAATTGAACCAACCCCTCAGCAGCTTCGCCAGACCCACTTCCCCCCCTGTTTTTCTCATGCTCTCTTCTATTTCAGTGAATTCCTCTCCCCATATAACCATTGGACCAGTTTTTTTTGTTAAACCAACAAGAGTGGGTGAAGAACCAAACACTCTTTTACCCTTTTCCCTCACATCACTCCTAGCACCCTTGATCTCTTTTTCTTTTACCTTTTTATTTTTACCATCAACTTCTCCAGATTCTGTAGTCTTAACACCTTCTGTAGATCCTACCACTACAAATCTATTCTCCAAATTTGCAGCAACTTTAGAAATTATCTCAGGAGTAACTTTAGAATTAGAAGATACCTGTTCAGTTTCGGAAGACCTAATTTCTTCCCCCTTAGTAGCACACTTAAGTGAATCTTCAGATTTCTAGGATTCTTCTTCCCTACATGCTTTCAATTGCTTGTTTATTTTCTTGATATGCTCTCCTTCAGCGACAATCTGATGAGCTATCATCTTTACTCTACTTTTCTTAGAGAATGATGTGGTTGAAGTAGTGGTAGAAGGTATGGAAGTAGTTTCTTGTGGTGGTGATGAAGGATTTTCATAGGTGTTTAACATATTCGGGATAGGGTATGGAAGAGAAGAGAATTAAATTGTGTTGGGAAGATGAAAGAAGAATGAGAGGTTTTTTTGACGGCTTGAGAGAGATGAAGTAAGGAATACACTAAAGCTGATCAATATACAGAGGACTAATTAATGGGGTAATGACAGATTTTCATACTCTTAGAAGTCTAATCAAACTGAATTTCAGTTTTGAAGAGACGTTGGAGTGTATCCCTAGAATCTAGGTACTTTCATTCGGTTGAGACTCTTTTGAACAGAACTGGCTCACTTGTAACGGATAAGTCTAAAAGGAGTTTGGAATTAGGTAGGACTCTGCTTATGATTCAAATATAATTATTTACAATTATGCAGAGCATAGAAAACATACCTATTTATCTTGATGAACCAGGTTCTTCACTGAAAATTCTCTTGTGTAAGTCTAAATTTGTCAAAACAGAGAAAATATTATTAGATATTAATGAGTCATTTTAGCACATGACACAAGAGTGTACTATGAAAAGTATGAGACTAAGCAAGATTTAATCTAATTATATACAATTTACAGACTTTCTAACCATTTTTCATTTTTTTCCATTTAACCTTGAACTGGTCCTTTTAGGCGATCTTAATCATCCCTAATTCCAACCTGTTCCTCTCAAAGTGATCTCTACCTAAGGATTTTGTGAAGATGTTGGCAATTTTTTTGTCAGTAGCACAAAACTCCATAGTGATCAAGCCTTTCTCATAGTTTTCCCTAAAAAAAATGGTGTCTAACATCTATGTGCTTAGATTTCTTATGATGAACTGATTTCTTTGTGATGCTAATAGCACTATTGTTATCACAAAAAAAGGGATGCAACCAACATCAATCCCAAAGTTCAATAATTGTTGTTTGATCTACAACAATTGAGCATAATATGAAGCAGCAGCAACATACTCCGCTTCAGCAGTAGATAAAGCCACTGAATTTGCTTTTTGGTAGCACATGACACAAGACATGAACCAAGGAAGTGTGACATACCTGAGGTGCTCTTCCTATCCACAAGGAAACCTGCATAATCAGCATCAGTATATCCCACTAGATTAAAATTACTACATATCAAAGGCAAAGGTCAGTAGTGCCTTTCAAGTATCTCAATATTCTCTTGACAACGGTCAAGTGGAACATTTTTGGATTTGCTTGAAATCGAGCACAAAGACATATACTGAAAACAATGTCAAGTCTGCTAGAACTAAGATACAAAAGAGAACCAATCATTCCCCTATACAACTTCTGATCAATAGATGAACCAGGTTCATCTATATCCAATTTCGTGGATGTTGCAATAAGAGTGTCAATTTCTTTAGATGTCCATTCCTGATTTTCTTACTGAGAAATAGGTTCATGGACGGGTTCCCTCGAGGTTTGAGCATTAGTTCCTCTCTAGTCAGTTCCCCCTGCCATGTTGCCCTAGGTGAAAGAACTTGTTCCATCACCTGTTCCTTCATGTGATGCATCTTCACGCTGGACTGTGATTTCACCATTTGAATTTCTTATCAGCCCAATCTCCTCATTATCTTGTTCCTGCCTCTCAGAGAGAATGTTAGTTTTAAAAAAATAATATATACATTTTTTGTTAAGAACCGAAATATTATGTTGATGTTATGCTTTGCAGTATTACATTATGACGATGTTATGCATAATATTAAATTACGACGATGTTGCACCCTATAGTATTGTGTGTTGAATTTATCGTAAGATAATTGACATCAGTCCAAGAAAAATATTATTTGGAGATTATAAGGATTATGCTATTTCAAACAAGTGGTGAGTAAATTCGTGAAGGTGAAGGGGAAGCAAGACAAATAAAATAAATTTTCGTCCAAGTTTGGTATGTTGGGATAAAATACGGGTCGAGTGTTAATACTCGATATTTATAGACTGGTACCATCCCAAGGTACCACATGACCATGATAGTAAGTTATATATAGTGTATGAAGTGTATTAAAAATAAGTAACATTTTAAGTAATTTAAGATAATTCTTAATTATGCGGGTAATTGCTTAATTATGCGGGTAATTGATTAATTACCGGGTAATGGAATATTACCTAATTACCTAATAATTGGATAAAGATTAAAATTTCCTACCCCACCCCACGTGGCAGCAAGCCATATCTTGGACAAATGACTCTTGGTCATTTGTGATGTGGTGGCTAACTAATGGGTTAGTTACAAAAATACTTCAATTCTAATAGTTTCAGTACCAAAAGACTACATCAGGCGTGAAATTTTTCATATTAGAAATAGGATTTCATACCAATTCCTTCAATTCCTTACACTTCTTTGAAAGAGATAAAAACTTAATTTCAGAAAACTACCACCTATTTGGCTATTTGATGATAGAATTGATTGACATTGAGATACTTCCTTACATAAGGTGGCCACGAGAAGTCTCGAATCTTGATCATTGAAAAAGAAACTTTTACTAAACCGTACAATTAGCGATTTCAAAAGCTTACTTGAAGCTGACTTAAACCATTTAGCTAGGTGCAATCCTTCTTAAAAATATTATACGGATTTTTCCCTACTCCAGATATGTTAAGTTTATTCCTATTTTCTTTTTGACATGATCCAAATAATACGAATGAAACAAGCAAAATACGTAACTTTCATAAATGACTCCATTCATAAAGATACAAGGGGTGTCTATATTCTTGATTCCTTTTTTGGATTATTATTATATCTTCTGTTCATGGGTCTCAGAAAAATACGTACTTGATAAAGTTTATCTGAAAGGCATGTGGATTTTTATGGCATTTCGAGAAAAATCATATTAATGTATTTCTTATGTATTTCATGCATTTATACATGTACATTGACCCATGACCAGATGACATTATATATGCGAATATATGTACATTATATTTATATGGGATATGGGAAAAGGTTACGGCATTATAGACGCACCACCACCTGATCAGCTGGTACATATTGATGATTTTGCCCATAATTGGCGAGATGATATGATGGGATGCCCTCAGAGGCCTGATGATGTTATAAAACATGTACATATGCATGATATGACATTCATACGCATATGCATGACACTATAATTATTTCATGATTTACAGAGTTATCCAGACTTACAGGTTGAGTCATTTACACTATATTTCTTCCACGTCTGTTACGTACTTATTTATGTGCCTTACATACTCGGTACATTATTCGTAGTGACATCTCTTTTTGCCCGGGGACACTGCGTTTCATGCCCGCAGGTCCCGATAGACAACTCGAGAGCCCTCCAAGTAGGCTATTAGCTCTGCAGAACATGTTGGTGTGCTCCATTTACTTCGGAGTTGCTTATTTGGTTAGTATGATTTAGTTGTATATTGTTTGGTATGGCGGGACTCTGTCCCGACCTTTATGAAAATTATGTATTCTTAGAGGCTTATAGACAAATGTCATGTACATAAAAGATTGTATGACCTTGTCGACTTATATTCAGTATACAAGTGGTTATTTTGGCTTTATAGGCCTATATGTCTAATGTATAAGTTGGTATCACATGTTGTATTCTACTTATCTCACAGTTGCCTTCTATCTCAGTTATATATGATAGTATGACATGAAAAGATACGTTATGTTGGTACTCAGTTGAGTAAGATACCGGATGCCCGTCGCGGCCCATCGGTTTGGACCGTGACAAAAGTGGTATTAGAGCAGTTCTGTCCTCGGGAGTCTACAAGCCGTGTCTAGTAGAATCTTGTTTATGGGTGTATTTTGCACCACACTTATAAGTAGGAGGCGACAGGGAATTTAGGACTGTCACTCTTTCTTCATACTCTAGATTTTGTGGTAGAGCTCAATTGTAAGAACACAATTTCCTAAACTCGACCTTATTCATAATATGGCGATGCCTACATTTAGAAAGATGGTTGGTAAGGGATTGAATGCTGTTGTGAAAGAGTTGAGTCAGAAGAACTCGGTGAGCCTCTGGAAAAGGAGCTTTAAGGAAAGAATATCTATCACCTTTATGGTGAAAGACAATGAGAGATTTAAAAGATAAATACAAGTTTCAACAACTAAAGGAAGCAAGGTGAAAGAAGGTACGAGCGACCCAGCTAAGGAAGATTATCCTTATTTACCATTCAGGAAGAGTGATATAAGCATTTTGAGTTACCTTCAATAGTAACAGAGGTATGTATAATTGGCCACACCAATCTAAGTTATGCTATATGGGAGCTAACAAATATGGTTTAAGAGAAGAATATAATATCACGGTCCTGCTGGGGTTAGAGTGACCCAAAATGGTGGATGAATTATTTGCGTTAATTGACAGTACCAAAGGATATTGCAAATGTGCTAATAGACCTCCTTGTGAGACACCGAGATGGTGCAATTTAGAATATTACAATTAGATGTAAATACTAGCATGATCAAAAAAATCTAGAAGATAGGCACTGAAAGCCTGGAAGGGATAAATATTACCTTAGTGTGACTCTCATCCCTAGTAGAGCGAGGACGTTGAGCAACCCGAAGAGCCGATGAACGAAGCAAGGAGAGCTAAAAGAGAAAGAATGTCATGTTGAAGTTTACACCAGAAAGGGATGGGCAGAAATATTAGCAGAGTAATGAGAAGAGAGATAAGAAAGAATTATAAGTGAGATGTGATACATGGATGTCAACGGTAGAGTGTTACAAAACCTATAGTCAAATAAAGAAAGAGACGAAAGGTGATGGGTCTTAAGACAACAAAAGAGTATAGGCTATAAAATCACATCCTCATTTAGAGAAATAAGTTCGCGACTCTAACATGATTAACAGAAGGAAAAGTTAGACCTCAAAGTAATAGAAACCAGTATGGATCGGTGAACAAGGTAAACTAAACATGAATTAGGGACTGAGTGATTTGATAATAGTCGGCATCATGAGAATTTCAGATTTCGTTCTGGTGATAGTAGAATGGACAACAGACGAAGATTCATGAGAAATTCAAAAAATGGTCATTCAGGAAGACGCTTCCCTAAAGCAAGCAATGTAAGAAAATTTAAGCGTAATGGGACTGTATGTACCAATTATATTAAGTGTCACCCTTGCGAGTAAGGAATTTTGTTATCCTTGTTACAGAAGGATTATCGCACGGCGAGTAAGGGTCATCAACTATGTGAAAAGATGCTAGAGATGAAAAGGTAAAACATCTATACGTAGATCATCATAGCACTAAATCTTAGTACTTCCCTAAAGGGGGAATATGGAGTGATGTGGCATTAAGACAGAATTAAGTTGTTCTAATAAGTATGTAATGGTAAAGGAAGAGTGCGATAGAAATGAGAAAGGAATGAGATTGCACTTATCTGAATCCTACAGATATGCTATGATTCCAGAATGTTATGTAAGCAGGACGTCAGAAAAAGGTAGTAATAGTTTGTTAGTTTGTATGGGTCCACCAAACGTCAGAAAAAGGTAGTAATAGTACCTGGTCCTCTACCAGATTCTGCTGATAATGCTAATAAAATAGTATGTAAATAAGGCAGAGGATTTTTACGTGGAAAAATCTCACACAAGGGGATCAAAAAACCACGACATACACCTGTAGGCTTTTAACTTCACTAACTTGCAATCTACCTATTACAAGCCACTTTGCAACGATTCCTATTGCAAATGATTTACTCAATTAACTTGTGGTACTCTTACCACAAGCCACTTTGTGACTTCCTAGCTACAAAGGCTTTTTCTAACTTGTAATGCTCTCACCACAAGCCACTTTATAATTCTACAATTACAAAAACTTTTCCTTATGAAGAAATCTAGTCACAACATAAACTCAAGGAGTTTACCGATTTACAAGAGTATTCCTAATCAAATGCTTCTAGGTAAGCATTTTAGGAGATACAATAAATACAATAATAAGGTTACAACTCAACTATGACAACAACAAGCTTATCTTTTAGGAACTAGTTCGTAATTGCGTTTAACCTTGTTCTTCAAGCTTGTGAGGATTGATTTCTCTGTTTTTGCGAAAGGCTTGAAAGATGAAACAGAAACCTTCAGTGATGTTTTTGTATAAAGCTCATTGTCCATACATCTCGATCACATCACTTGAAATAATGTGAGTACTTTGTTTGGTTAGAGAATGAGTGGGCGAATAGTGCAGTGTGCCAGAAATAGTACCGTCAATCACTTCATTTCCAACTGTGTCCAATTAACTCTGTAGTGCTATGAGGAAACCACAAAAGTATCAGGTCCTTGTGTGAGTTCCTAGCTTCTGAAGCTGTAGCAGTTCACCTTTAGCTGGAATCTGTTAAAGCTTGCAGCAGTCCTAGTAGGACAGGTTCCCTATCTAGTTCTTAAAAGAAAGTTTGTGAGATCATCTAAACATAAGGCAAGAGTATTTAAAATCTATGATTTTATCCCTTTTTAATGATGACAATCTTAACATTTGTGGGGTGGAATTTGATTCCCTTTGAGACTATGCCTTATTGTAACAATAGTTTATATGGTCAGAGCAACAAGAACCAGTTCCCCCATTTGTTCCCCTTGAGTATTTTTCCCTCTTTTGGCATCATTAAAAAGAATAACAGCACAAAGAAGTCCAGTTAAGCTAACGCATGCCACATATGTGCACACAATCATGATAGAGCATACAGAGAGAGAGAGAGAGTACTGGCATAACAAAACTAGGATTGATATTAATAACGATTTAATGTGCCTCTGCCTTTGAACCAAGGAAGAGGAAACATTGGACTTGTTAACAGGAGCAGTAGTTTTTCATCCCAACCATAAAAAAGAAAACAAAAAAATATCCGCCAAACCATCAACAAATAAACAACACATACAATACCCTTATATATGCTCTCCCTTCTCTCTTCTTTCTCTCTCTAGCTACTGCCATGAACAGTTGCTCCACAACTGATTGATTTCTCCAGAATCTTGAAGTGGGAATTAGTGTTTTTTGGTCTCAAAATAACCCCCTAACATTTACGTACAATCCCCAGTCAATTATACACCCAAAATCATAGCCAATCATTACAAATCTAATGATTAGCGTGAAAAGTACTCTAGCAAAATAGCAGCTTCCATGGCTGCCATCATCTCTCCCCAGCTACAAGCTGTATGAGAGTCAATTCAAAACACTAGCCAATTGATATCTAATCATAATCCAAAACAATCATATGCATCGCAGCTTGTATCTAAACATGCTGCCGCAACTTTGTCAAAGCTCGATCTAGTTCCTATAACTTTTGAGCATGGAGAACCAATTGTAAATTTCACCATGGATGAAGTTAATGTGTTTACAAGAGAAGAAGAACTGCATCAAGCAGTTGTAATGAAGTTCTCATATGGAAAACCTGAGCTACAGGAATTTCAAAAAATCATTTCGACGCAATTCGAAGTTCAAGGTCGATGCAATATTGGGCTGCTGGAATATCGTCACGTTTTGATCAGATTTGATCTACAATGATTATGTTCTATTTTTATCAAGATCAACTGGTTATGTCAAGGCAAAAGGGGATGAATTCTTTTTTAGAACACTCCCATGGACGTTAGGATTCAATCCGAAGGAGGAAATGTCCATGGCAGTCGTGTGGATCTCTTTTCCAGGTTTGCCGCCTAATTTCTTCTCTAAGAGGTCGTTAATGTCTATTGCTTTAGCCGTTGGTAGGGATCTTGCTGTGGACAAGGCAACGCAAGAAAGAACAAGACCTAGTGCCGCTAGGGTCAAGGTAATTCTTGATTTGCTCGACAAACATCGTAAGAAGGTTAAACTACAAATTCTGGATAGAATTTCGGGCAAAACAATCGTGCATTACCAGGAGGTGGTGTATGATAATCTTCCTAAATATTGTACGTATTTCAAACACCAAGGACATGACGAAAAGGTATGTCGAATTATGAAATACCAAACTGAAACAGAGGTGATGACAGAGAAAATAACAGGGGTTGCATCTCAAGGTGGCCATGGTTTGGTCGAGGAAGATGAGCCAGGTATGGAAAAACTACAAGGTGATGCAAGGGACTATCTCAATACAAAAGGAGCTGGCCAAATAATGTTGCTAAATTCAGAAGAAAACAGAAAAAATGGGCAACAATAGGTTTTAAGTGTTCAAGGTGAAATTGAGGCAGCAAAAACAAATGGATCAAAAGCAATGTTAACTGATGCTAATTTTACAACTAGTGCTCAGATTTTTAAGAACTTTGTGATACCTAAAAATGTTGCTATTGTTCCTGTCGATCGTGCCTTAAATAGGATATCTCAAGCTATGGTTATAGAAGCAGGAAATAGAGTGTGGAATGAACGAGGTAATGGTAGTGTTAAGGCTGCTGAGGTGCTGGTTGAAGGTGCATTAGGTGATCAAGCTCTGGCTAGAGCTTCTAAGGAAGTGGACATCGCCAATGATTCTAATGTGGAGCCTACTGTTAGAAGTGTGACCGGGAATGTTATTGCTGTCCAGACTGTCCCAGCTAGTGTTGGTGGTCATGGTACTGGTGCTGGTGTAGAGCAGCAAAATTTGGTCGATGCAACTGCTCGAATTGCTGCTTCACATACTAAGGGAGATGGTCAAGGATCAGATGCTATTAAGTCTCAACATATAGCAGTTTTTGATGGTGTTGTAGTAGTTACAGTTGCATCAGCTCTTAATAGGATTGCTAAAGATCAGATGGCTGCTACAGGTCCTGTGTTTGATTGAGGATCAACAGGTCTTCTTAAGGATCAAAATGCTGGGCAAAATTATGTTGAAGCTGGCCATCAAATAGCTAAAGGACATTGGCAAATTGACTGTCAAAATTTAACAAAACCAGCTACTTTTGGTTCGACTTTGGATGTTACAATTGCATTGAATACAACTGGTGATCGAGTTGCTGCAGTTGAAAAATCAGCAGGTGGTTTATCTACTGGTGATGTTTTAAATACTGGTGCTCAAGGTGTGCAACAAGCGAAGGGTGCAATCTGGACAGTAGTAAATCATGCACACCTATCACCTAATGAAAAGGATGTTTCTAGTCCCAAAAAACAAATTACTATTAAAAAAAACATCACAAGCTCTAATTCTTTTGATGCTTTGGCTGTTGGGAATGAACATGGTACAGAAGATGAGAACTTGCAAGATTGTGATGCAAATTTAGTTTCTCCCCAAGCCAATTCTCCATGCAATGGAAAAAAACATCAAAATTCCAAAAATTCAGCTGCTCGACTAAATATCGCAAATGATTTAAATCCTTCTGATAATCACAAGGAAGGGGAAGTAGAAATGAATGTTACAGCTGTTCCAACACTGGATATCTCTAGTCCATGTTTTGGGACGAGTGTACAGCAGCTTGTTGTCTCTACAGAGATTATTCCAGTTGGTGAGAAAAAGACAGTGATAGACACACCAACAATGCATTTTCCCAATCAAGAGTTAGCTAAAATGGTGAAGGATGCCCAGGTAGCTATGTTGTTAAATACAACTCCAAAGGTTATGGAACCTTTGGTTATGCTAAATAACTCGGTCTATGAAGTCCCCTCACAATTGATGGAGTCCTATGGTGAGCATGTTGTTGAATATGGACAACAGATACAGTCAACAGGTAACAATCATCACCCAAACATAGGGATACTTCCAGTCTCACAAGCATCCATAAGCGAGTTAAGTGGCTCTAAGGATTAACAATTTGCGACGACTGCCTTTATTGTTAATCGTAAGACTTGGGCTGAGCGACTTAAAGAAGGGGAAGAAGAAGATTACGTAGATAGAATCCAAAATAATAGTGACGATGAGGCAGCTCAATGCTCAGGCGACGATTCTGGACAGAAAAATCTTGGGGCAAAGGATGAGGTAGTTATGGATGATGAAGGTAATGAGGCAGGTTTAGCAGACTTCTCAGGAGAAAATTCCAGCCCTACCATTGCACAAATAGTCAATTCATCAAGATCAAAGGCATCAACTGGGAAGAAGAAGAAGTTGACACAGGTGCAACGTGCTAAATCAGTGAAGATACAAGATCAGCAAGGTCATACGTCCTCTGTTGTTTTGTCAAGTAAGAGAGGTCTAAGCCCAAATGCCACTGCGTTTGTCCCTACTGTGCAAAAGCAAAATGCAGCAATGGTATTGAGTAATAAGCATATTGTTACTCCTATCCACAAGACTCAAACTCCATCTACGTCAACAAACATAATTTCACATGATACAAGATACAATTTGACTCCAACAAACATCCTTCAAGCACTTATATCTCATGACATGGACACATGGAATCTACTTGATAAAAAGGCAGTAGTTTCTAATACAAATCAGATTGTTACTATAGACGAGCCAAGAGCTTTAGTTCTGCCCGAATACAAACACAGTGAAGCATTTGGGATGGAAATGGGTCAAGATTTATATGAAGAGGGGGGAGAAGAAGAGCTTCTAGATGCTACATACAAAAATGTAGCTAGGGAGGGGGATCTTTCACCTTGACACATGAGAAGTGGATCCAACAAATACAAAAAGAACGCATATCAAAGACAACATAGTTGGGATGGTAAACCAACACAAGAAGTTGTCATTAGAAAGCCACCAATGAGAAACGCAAAGCAGAAGGCTAGTGTACCCACCACCTCGACAAGGTCAAACAAATCTAAAAAGAAATGATAAAGCTTGAAGATTATTTGAAGGCAGTGGAACAAGAATCCAAAGAGTTACAAATTAAAGAATACACAAGATCCAAGAAAGAGGAACAAGATACAATTTGTTACATATTCTTATTTTATCATTTTTAAGTATTATCATATGTAATATCATTGCAGAATATGCTATAAATTCTGTGATGATCATAGAATATTTGGTCCGTTCAAGTTCTTATTTTTTACATGCTTGCTAGTAGATGAGGCTATTATTTTGCCTCATAGGATTAGTAAGGTAAGGTTTATCCCGGTTTTTGTTGACTTGGTCCTATGCCTTTGGAAAATATCCACACGGCTATGAGATTATATGCCCTCATGAGACTTTGCTGGCAGCTACACCATGAATCCTCTACATGAGGCTGCTATCATAACGCAATGTGAGGTGCAAAGGAGTGATTATATAGCTAAGGCATATATGCAACACCACTAGTGCTATTGTCCCCCTTATTTATACTTTTCCTAATTGTTGTATTTTTTTTTTATTAATAAAAAAACTAGCCCTAGGCGCTTGCCTAGTGGATTTCAAAAAAAAAACAACGCATAAGAAACATATCCAGAAAACTAGTCACTGAAGGGTACTTTGGGGGCACTAGGAGTAAAATGCTTGGTAGCTGCAGCAAGTGTCTGGAGAACAAGGTCTATTCGAGAATTTGCCGACTTTTGCTCATTGAGTAGTTCTGCTTTCAGGTTCTCTACTTGTGCCCTGAAATCGGCATTCTCCAATGTCAAACGAGCCACTTTATTATTCGACATGAGAACCCCTCGGGCTTGCTAACCTTCCGGGATAGCATTTTTGGCCTTCAACCGACGAATTTCCTTAGTTGCACTGTTCTGGGCATTGATAAGCTGAGAAACGGTTGATGTGCTGCCTACCCTCCCCCTGTACTTTTCCACACACTCACACTCTTCCAAAGTTGTGTGTGAGAAGGTCTGCTTTCGAGTCCCCACTTTACCCATTCCTAGTCGAACTTTGAAGAATTTGACTACTGGAGTAAGCAAGAATCAATAGGGAAGGCCATGATTACCGTCCTTGAAGGTGGCAACCTTTTACATGTGTTCAATCATAATAGCAGGCAAACTCACAAGATTGAAACCGTCCAGTTGCTCCATAAGCAATAGGTCTGACTTAGAAGTCACTGACCTCCTTTTAGCTCGAGGCAATAGAAATTTGTTAACCAATAACAACAGCTGGTAAATCAGAAGTAGTGCTTTCTTATGGATTTGGTCCCCTTTCTGGTTAGCATTGTATTTTACCACTGCATTTCTGAAGTTATACTGACATACATCTCCTACACTCTACGCACCAACAGTAGGAACTTTTAAGATCTCTCCAAGCAATTTTACATCAAAGACGATGTCTACCCCATTGACCAAGGCACAAACATGGTCGGTATCAATTGGAAGGAGACTAGCGAAGTAACTTTGCACCTCCTCCTCATACAACTTAGGTGCATCCATGTGAAAAAGGTGCACCCAAAGTTGAAACTCGATCATTTCCAGAATTTGCCGCGTTCTAGCCATCTCAGAGATTTCTAGGTCAAACGTACGACACAGTAAAAGTTTTGATGCCTCAGGCACTCAGAGCCAAGGCTGACTTCACTTCTTATTTTCTTCACAGATCTAGGTTCTTCAGTAGATTCAGATTTGCATTTCCCAAACTTCTCTCCACTGACTTTGCCTTTTCCCTTGGACTTGAGTAGTACGTCCTCATCAGACGTGGAAAACTCACTCACTACCTCCTTCATCTTAGACTTAGATGTTGACCCTTTCTCTATTGAAACAGGATTTGTCTTTTTCGAGGACCGCCTAACAAGTGAATGAGATTCCTCTAGAGTTCCCTCTTCCACCTCGACTACAGGGATAGCCTCATTACTTACAGGTACACCATCCTTCACCGACTTTTTTCTTTTATTCTTACTACTCTTCTTGCTCTTTTGGAAATCAAAGTCGCGGGCCTCTTTGACTTGAAGCCTGGTAGTAGTTCGTTTAATTTCAGACTCAGGGGTGGACACAACCCTTCGCTTACTTATGAATGCATCAAGAGCCAAATTATCTAGGTTTTCTTCATTACTGGATCTCATTTTAGGTGCTTGAATTTCCAGGGGCACAACATCAAATGCAGGAACAACATTGTCCTAAGGATGAGATCCCTGAGCTGGGTCCTTCGTACAGGGATCAGGTTCCTCATGTGATACCCCAGAAGTATTTGCTATTGTATCCCCTTAAATAGCCACAATGGCCCCTTCTTCCTCCACAATGTGTGTCTTATTTTTTTGGGATGTAATTTCATGCAATACCCTATCAGCGGATACTATAAACATAGTTACTACATTTTTCATCTTCAACCGGTGCTTCCATAACCATGGAATTTATGGCAATGATGGCAGGACCCTTTGTGAACTCAGTATTTTGACCTTGTTCTCCATTTAAGGTTTGTCTGGTGGGAACATCAGACGATGGGGAGAACGGAATAGTAGTTTCAAGGTTTCTGAATTGGGAAGAGATTGGGGAACTGGGAAGGTGTGACTGCAGAAGCATGAGTGATAGAGGGTGAGGAAGGCTCAGTGAGAATGAAAGGTTCCATAGATTGATCAGTGGTAGTTACAACTGAGGCAGAGAGATCGGAAGTCTTCTCAGCCATTGATAGAAGTAGTGTGACAATTCTTCTTTTTTGGGTGATTCTAGTTTAGGACTTACGGTTAAGAAGAGCAACAGAGAAGATCTTTAAAAGGAGAGGATAATTATGAAGAGAGAGGAATAGGCAACGATTCTGAAATGGCGGTTGGGTGTGGAGAATTTCAATGCTTCAGTGGGAGATGGAACGTTTTGAAATAAAGGGATGTGACAGCAGTATTTGAAAAGTTAATGACATGGCAGTTGTATGTTGTGCCCTTTTTAAGACGTGTATTAAAAGGATGCACAAAACTACTAACTTTTGGTACAAGAACTTGGTTCTTGAAATTTTTTTTTGAAAAGAATCAATCCTATTTTATCATTCATGCACTGCATCTATTGCCTCTATGCTCATCATGCATGTTTAACGATATTGAAGTAAGTTAGACATGGACAGAAAACACTTTGAGCCAGTTATTTCTTAAGGATAAGAGACAGCCAAAGAGGAATCAGGTTCTTAATTTGTCTTCAACAGTCCTAGCTTTACTCTGTTTCTTTAAAACTGTTTCCTACTTAGTGCCTTGGTGAAAATGTCTGCAATTTGATCTTCTGTGCTGCAGAACTTCATACATATCAACCCTTTCTCCACATTATCTCTCAGAAAATGATGCCTCATATCAATATGGTTTGACCTTTTATGTTGAACTAGATTCTTGGCCATGTTGAGTGCACTGGTGTTGTCACATAGAAGGAGCACACTCTCAGTGAGTACCCCAAAATCCTCCAGTTGCTACTTGATCCATAGAAGTTGATCACAATAGGATATTGTAGCTACATATTCAATTTCAGCTGTTGACAAAGCCACTGAATTCTACTTCCTTGTTCCCCAAGAGATAAGACATAAACCTAAGAAGTGAGCCATTCCAGAAGTGTTTTTTCTGTCCATAAGATAACTTGCATAGTCTACATCAACATACCCAATCAGATTAAAATTTTCACCTGATGGATAATACAACACCAGATCCTGTGTTCCCTTGAGATATCTCAGTATTCTTTTGGCAGCCTTCAAGTGAGATTCCTTGGGATTTGATTGAAACCTCGCACACAGCCCCATGCTGAAGACAATATCAGGTCGACTGGCAGTGAGATAAAGGAGGGACCAAATAATGCCTCTGTACATGGTTTGATTCACAGGAGATCTAGTTTCATCCATATCCAGTCGAGTGGCAGTTGCAGTGGGAGTGTCTATTACCTTTGATGCTTCCATGTCAAATCTGTTCAGGAGTTCCCTGATGTATTTTTGGTGACAAATGGAAGTGCCCTTTGGGGACTGTTTTACTTGAAGACCCAAGAAGAAGTTTAATTCCCCCCATCATGCTCATTTCAAATTCACTTCCCAACAGTTTTTTCAAATTCTTCACATAGAGAGTTAGTTGTTGCTCCAAAAATTATATCATCAACATAAACCTGAACAATGAGCAGGTTCCTTCCTTGTTTCTTTAAGAAAAAGTGTTGTCAATTTTTGCTCTCTTAAAACCATTTTCTAAGAGGAACTTTGACAGTCTTTCATACCAAGCTTGAGGAGCTTGCTTTAGCCCGTACAGAGCTTTGTCCAGTTTGAACACATATTCAGGGTGCTCATGATATTCAAACCCTGGGGTTTGTTTCACATAGACTTCTTTCTTAAAGAGTCCATTCAAAAATGTACTTTTGATATCAATTTGGAACAAGGTGAATTCCATATGAGATTCAAAAGCGATTATAATTTTGATAGCTTCCATGTGAGCCACTAGAGCAAATGTTTCATCATAGTGAATCCCTTCCTCCTGATTGTAGCCCTACTAGCCTGGACATGTTCCTTGTGGTAATTCCATGTTCATCGAGCTTGCTTCTGAATACCCACCTAGTTCCTATAATGGTTCGATCTGGGGGACTAGGTAATGGGTGCCACACATTGCTTCTATCAAACTGATGCAGCTCATCTTGCATAGTCGTAATCCTATACGCATCTTTCAAGGATTCTTTGATGTTTTGGATTCTATCTAAGAGAGAAAGGCTGAGAAGGCAAGTGAATTTCTGGCTGTTGACCTGGTTTGTACTCTGAAATATAGAGGAGTGATGATGTTGTCTATAGGGTGAGAGCTTTGATGTCTCCAGTTAGACGCTTGAGGTTCATTCTGAGAGGAGAAAGGTATGTTTGGCTAATTTTCCTCTACCCTTCTCTCAAGTGCTAGGAGAGTTCCCTGAACTGCATCAACCACTTTTTCTTCAACTTCAATGGTTGTAATTGAAGTGTTTTGTTCTGTTGATGATGTGGCAGCTTTGTCTTCATTTGGCTCCTTTACTTGACTCATCATATTTGCCTTTCCGTTTGTCATGTTCATCACTTCACCAGGAACGAGTAAGGGTTCTCCATCTTGATCTTCCTCAACACTCTTCTCAAATGATGGGTGAGATTCATCAAAAATAACGTGGACACTTTCCTCAACACTTTGAGTCTGCTTATTATATATCTTGTAAGCCTTGCTTTGAGAAGAGTAACCAAGAAATATTCCTTCGTCACTCTTGGCATCGAATTTACCAAGTTGATCCTTTTCATTGTTGAGAACATAGCATTTGCATCCAAATGTTCTTAGGTGAGTCATCTTGGGTTTTCTTCCATTCAACAATTCATATGGGGTCTTGTTCATAAGTGATCTGATCATGCACCTATTCACTAAGTAGCGGGCAGTGTTGATGGCTTCATCCCAGAAGTTCTTTGCAATTCCACTATCAATCAGCATTGTTCTTGCCATTTCTTCCAGAGTTTTGTTCTTCCTTTCGACAACTCTATTTTTCTAGGGAGTTCTGGGAGCTGAGAAGTTGTGAGTGATGCCATTTTTATTACAGAATTCATCAAATTTGACATTTTCAAGTTTTGTACCATGATCTGATCTAATGCATACAACTTTAGACTCCATCTTCACCTGGATTTTCTTTACAAAGGCCACAAACACTTCAAAAGTTTCATCTTTTGTTTTGAGAAACAAAGTCCATGTGAATCTGGAATAGTCATCCACAATTACGAAAATGTATCTTTTTCCTCCTCTACTTTGTACCCTCATAGGTCCGCATAGATCCATGTGCAGAAGCTCAAGCGGCTTTGAGGTGCTCACATATCTTTTAAATTTAAAGGAGGACTTCACATGTTTTCCTCTAGCACAGGCATCACGGACTTTTTGCGTCTTGAATTATGACATAAGCAGACCATGGACCAGGTCCTTCTGAATTAGTTTGTTCAAAAGGGAAAAGCTTATATGGCCCAGTCTTATGTGCCATAGTTCAGCATCATCGTCAACAGCTTTCAAACAACTAAGATCACCACTCTGTAAAGATTCAAAATCAGAAACATAGATGTTCTTTTATCTTTTGGCCACCAGTACTATTTTACCGGTCACGAAGTCAGTGACTGTACATATTTTGGACAAGAATTCCACCTTGTTTCCTTTTATCACAAATTTGAGAAACACTCATGAGACTGTACTTAAGCCCATTGACATAGTACACATTTTCAATAGAATGAGTGAGTGACTTTCCAACTTTTCCAACTCCAAGAATTTACCCTTTTTACCATTGCCAAAGGATACACTCCCTCCTTGCAGGATTCTTAGTGATAGAAAGTCTGTGGTGTTCCCAGACGTGTTTGGAACACCCACTATCCATGAACCATTATTGACTGCTTACTTTCACGGTTCCCTACACAAGAGATTAGGAGTTAGTTTTAGGAACCCAAAAAAGTTTGGGTCTCTTGTAGTAAGCAAGAGGATGAATAAGAGCTCTCTTAGTCCATGCAGGTAATGTGCGTTTTTTGTGAGTAGAACCTGGTCCCTCTTTTGTAGTCACGGTTTTAGCAACCACTTTGCCTTTCTGAAGTGATTGATTCTTGGCCTGGATACCTTTCTTGAAGCGGCCAGTGTTCCCACATCGGGTACAAGACCAGTTATCAAAGATAGTGACGTACTTACTGTGAGGGTTGTGAGGAGTTTTCTCCCTTTGGAACCCTACTCCCTGCCCTTTTTCACAATCATTAGTAAGCAAGGCAGTGGTAGCTTCTGAGGACCAGGTCCACTTTAGGGACTTTTCAAGATCATTCATTACTCTTTCTAGATTGGTTTGGAGAAGCTCATTTTTCTCAATTTCAGCACGCATCCTAAATGTCATAACTTTTACCTCATTTTCAACCCTAATCTATTCCTCACTTACTATCTCCTTTCCTTTTTCAAAACTTTTAGGTTTTGACTTAGTCATGGCTTCACTATTGTTTCCCTTTGGTCTGCAATTTCTGCTAACATATCTACAGATCACTCTTTTCCTTTCTAAGGATTTCAATGGTTTTCTTATGGTCAGTAACTATAGCCACTAAGTCATCTCTAGTATGTTCAGATTCTTCTAATTCTAAGATCAAAGAATCCTTATCCTCCGCAAGACTACAAAAGGCAGTGATTAAAACATTAGCCAAACACATGAGTTGTTTTGGAGAATAGGATTTCAGATTTCTCTTAACATCCCTGAAGTTTACCTCTTTGTTTCCATTGTCTTCATCATCGTCTGATTGGGCCATCAAAGCAAAAGTTGAGTCATATCCAATCTCCTTGCCTTCAACTGCCATCAAGGAACTATCACCGGTATTAGGTTTATCTTCAGATTGTTTTACTTATGTAGTTCCCTCATGAGCTATTTGCAAAGCTTCCTATATTTCTTATGCAGTGTCACAGGTAGAGACTCTATTGTACTCTTTAGGACCCATTCTACATAACAGAATTTTCTTGGCACAAAAATTCTTCTCCACAGCTTTCTTGTCTACTTCTGTGTATTCTTTGCCAGTTTTTTTCATTGAAAATGGAAATTCATCTAGTACCTTGATTGGAACATAAGAACCATTGCAAATGATATCCCATAGCTCACAATCCTCAGTCATGATGAAATCGTGCATGCTAGATTTCCACCACCAATAGCATTGACTATCACACTTGGGGGTTTGGTATATGGATTGACCTTCTTCAAAATTTGGTGGAGTTACCATAAGGATCCTTCCTAGGTGTTAGCCTGATAGGAGGAACCCGCATTGATACCAATTGTTAGTTTGTATGAGTCTACCAAATAGTAGAATACCTGGTCCTCTATAAAATTTTGCCGAGAATTCTAATAAAACAGTATGTAAATAAGGCAGAGGATTTTTACGTGGAAAAATACCACAGAAAGGGGATCAAAAAACCACGACCTACACATGTAGGCTTTTAACTTCACTAACTTGCTTTCTACCTATTACAAGCCACTTTGCAACGATTCCTATTGCAAAGGATTTACTCAACTAACTTGTGGTACTCTTACCACAAACCACTTTGTGACTTCCTAGTTACAAAGGCTTTTTCTAACTTGTGATTCTCTCACCACAAGCCACTTTGTAATTCTACAATTACAAAGACTTTTCCTTATGATTAAATCTAGTCACAACATAAACTCAAGGAGTTTTATGGATTTACAAGAGGATTCTAATCAAATGCTTCTAGGTAAGCAGTTTAGGAGATACAATAAGTACAATAACAAGGTTACAACTCAACTATGACAAAAACAAGCTTATCATTTAGGAATTGGTCTGTAGTTGCGTTCAACCTTGTTCTTCAAGCTTATGAGGATTGATTTCTCTGTTTTTGTGAGAGGCTTGAAAGATGAAACAGAAACCTTCAGTGATTTTTTTGTATAAAGCTCATTGTCGGTACATCTCGATCACATCACTTGAAATGAGGTGAGTACTTTGTTTGGTTAGAGAATGAGTGGGTAGACAGTGTAGTGCGCCAGAAACAGTATCGTTAATAACTTCATTTCCGGCTGTGTCCAATTAACTTTGTACTGTTATGAGGAAACCACAAAAGTATCAGGTCCTTGTGTAAGTTCCTAGCTTCTAAAGATGTAGCAGTTCACCTTTAGCTGGAATCTGTTAAAGCTTGCAGCAGTTCAAGGGACAGGTTCCCTATATGGTTCTTAATAGTAAGTTTGTTAGATCATCAAAACATAAGGCAAGAGTATTTAAAATCTATCAGCGTTCTTGCCGGGATATTATTGATAGATTAGGAGCCAGTACGTGAGGTAAGTTAAGATAAGGAAACAACCCAAGAAAGATTACGCAAAATATGGTATGAGAATGGGCCGACGAGTAGTTAGTAGTTGATTCAGGAAGATCCTATTTATGACTAGATAAGAAGTTATAAAAAATCAGCAGATCATGCAAGATAAATGTAGTAAACCCAAACATGGAGAATTCAGCCTCGTAGTAATGTTATTATAATACTTGAGAAATATTCAAATAGAAGTCGGGGTAGTTAAAGGTACCATATGAGTACTACGGGAATAAAAGAAAGTGCCACCGGGAAGGCAGTCAAAATATCAGTTCAGAAGCAGCTCTACAAGCACAAGGGCACGGAGGTAAGAAACTGGATGACTATAGGCAAGGAAGGACATCAAAATGTTCATAATAGGCTCACAACTTTACAAGATTCAAGGGTTCTCCCTAAGTACTACAACGAAATACTAGATGAGGAAATGACGAAGAAGGCTTCAACCTAAGCATAATGACCTAAAGAGGAAATAGTTGTGTAACAACAATCTCACAACAACATGGTAGGCACTCTAAAGGAAAGTGGCACCTACCGTGGCTAATGAATGGGAAATAAAATTAAAAGTAATATTTGAGATCATATGAGATGCACGAAAACTCTGGCATGTGTGAGCACTAAGATAAGCTAAGTATGAATGCAACAAGAGGGCATGAAGATCAGGAAAAGTAATAGCTTGCGTTGAAGGAAAGCTAAGATGGAACAAAGAAATTATTCGATCAATGATCCAGAGTTGGTTATGTTATGAACGAAATAAGGGTTCGAAGTTTTATACATGCAGCATATACAATTGTAGAAGATTCTGTTATACGTTAAAAGAAAGAATTGAGCCCGAGTCATAAATAAAGTATTAAATTGTTAAAGGTTTGTATCATGCATATTCCTCAGCGCCCATGAAAGGCTAAATAGAATAACTAATACCATGAACCACATATTATGAGATAACTTAAGCCGACATAAAGGTCTATCAGAAGAAGGAGTAAACTAAAAAGTTACATCAACGAAGTAAATCAGGAATCCGATTATTTGACCCAGAAGTTATAGGAATCATGATTGAGAACATAGTAGAATCACTCTTAATATTAGAGGCGCAAGAGAGATAGCACAACAACCATATTCTATAATGGCTCTACGATAAAGCCAATTAGAAAAATACTAGCCTCATAAGAATTCAGTACGGAGATCCCACCAGATTGTATAGGCACCAGAGGTGCAAGTATTATAATAGAGCTTCAAATGGTGGATGTTAATAGAGCTTCAAATGGTGGATGTGGTTTATACCTATGTGGGAGAGAGGTTATGAAAGAGAGATAGAAGAATGTGAGGTGATATTTTAAAGCAAGTAAGGTAAAGCTGAACAACATATGAAATACTGAAGTATAGAAGGATGAGAGTGGTTCATACTTTAGGTAAAAGACTAGAAGCACTGGGATTCAGTATCCAGGAATGATAGCAGCATCGTCAGTGGCATACCTTCCGGCCTATGGTTTCTAAGTATCGAAAGGTCTAATTAGAGAGTAAAATAAGAGTTAGAGATAATGTGATGTCTCGTTTGATATTCCAGAAAAGCATAAGGGAATCGATTGCAAGCAAAAGTACGATAGAACGACAAGGTTTTAGAAAGATAAAAGTAAGGATGAGAAGAAAGCAAGTGAGAAGGTGACAAAAATGGATAAGTCCCGGGACTAAGCTCGAGAAAACAAACGAGTTGATGGTTCCTCTAAGTCATAAAAAGCTCAATATAGCCTGAATGAACTCAAATAAGTCTAAAACTAGTAGACTTTAGAAGAGAGGAGATGCCATAAAGTACGATCATGAAAGTATAGTATCACCCCTAGGTGGATCAATCTAATTACTCTAGATGTCCCTAATGAGATGCAAGCCCTAGCGGCGATGTTACATAAAAGATCAAGTTATCAATGGTAGATGATGAATCAACATTAAGGTGAATTGACAATAGATGGATAAATGTTCAGCAGTATGAGATGAGATTAGACCAACAGTCTTAAGGATGAACAATGAGAGTAACCTGGAGTTGGTTGCAGACCTCAGTAACAATAAACCAAAGTAAGAATTATGTTATAGTATGACCAACGTAGATGCAGTAAAGTCATATGAATAGATAACTAGATCTATGAAATAAGATATGGCCATATTCACAAGTTTTACAAAGTACCGAGTGAAGAACTTCAGTACACCTATAGATACCTAGAGAGGCATCCTATTAAGACTTGTATATGTTTAGAAAGTAAGGCCTAAAGATTGGCTAAAAGCTGGAGGAAAAAGGAGAGAAGACTCGCATAGGCACACTTACAAGGTCAGTATCGTAGAGACTGCATGCTAGAAGGTAGCAAAAGTTATGAGATTGGAATGAATTTGATCACAAGTCATGGCATGGGAAAGAGACCTAAAGGGGGTAATGCCATGGCCTTTGGATTTATTCACAGAACAACTACCTAAATGGCAAGGAGAGTATTAAGGTATTCACAAGAGCTATAAGTTATGAAAATGATAAGAGCGTCGGTCAACATTCGAGGACGAATGTTCCAAAGGAGGGAATGATGTTATGCCCCACAATATTACGTCGATATTATACCTTGCAGTATTACATTATGATGATGTTACGCTCTGCAGTTATTAAATTACGACGATGTTGCATCTTATAATATTATACGTTGAGTTTGTCGTAAGGTAATTGACATTAGTCCAAGAAAAATATTATTTGGAGATTATAAGGATTATGCTATTTCAAACAAGTGGTGAGTAAATTCGTGAAGGTGAGAGGGGAAGCAAGTCAAAGAAAATAAATTTTTGTCCATGTTTGGCATGTTGGGATAAAATACGGGCCGACCGTTAATACCTGATATTTATCGATTAGTACCATATAAGGTACCACATGATCATGACGGTAAGTTTTATAGAGTGTATGAAATGTATTAAAAATAAATAACATTTTAATTAATTTAAGATAATTTTTAATTATGCAGGAAATTATTTAATTATCGGGTAATGGGACATTACCTAATTATCTAATAAGTGAATAAAGATTGAAATTTCCTCCCCACCCGACGTAGCAGTAAGCCATATCTTGGACAAATGACTCTTGGTCATTTGTGATGAGGTGGCTAACTAATGGTTTAGTTACAAAAACACTTCAATTCTAATAGTTTCAAACCAAAAGACACTACATCAGGCTGGGTGGTGCAGAAAAATAAAAAAACAGAAATTTTAAATTGCAAAAATAAATAAGGTAAAAAAAATATTTTTTTTGCGGAGGGAGGTGGAGGGGTAGTAGGGTGGATGGAAAAACTAAATTTTTTTAAAAAAGCCTTATTTTTGGAGAGGGGGTGGGGTGGGGTGGTGAGGGTGAGAAAGGTTGAGAAGAAGCTTTGGAAAATATTTTCCCTTCTTTTGATAAGGAAAATATTTTCCTCCAATTGGAGGAAAATGAATTGATAAGGAAAATGTTTTCCAAAATATTTAAGCCAACCAAACATGGGAAAATTGGAAAATATTTTTCAGAAAATATTTTCCTTCATACCAAACACACCCTTAATTTCAGAAAACTACCACATACTTGGCTATTTGATGATGGAATCGATTGACATTGAGGAATTTCCTTACATAAGGTGGCCACGAGAAGTCTCGAATCTTGATCATTGAAAAAGAAACTTTTACTAAGCCGTAAAATTAGCGATTTCAAAAGCTCACTTGAAGCTGACATAAACCATTTAGCTAGGTGCAATCCTTCTCAAAAATATTATACGGATTTTTCACTACTTCGGGTATGTTAAGGCTATTCCTACTTTTTTTTGGCATGATCCAAATAATATGAATGAAACAAGCAAAATACGCAATTTTCATAAATGACTCCATTCATAGAGATACTAGGGGTGTCTATATTCTTGATTCCCCATGTGGATTATTATTATATCTTCTGTTCACGGGTCTCAAAAAAATACTTATTTGATAAAGTTTATCCGAAAGGCATATGATTTTTATGGCATTCAAAATCTTATTAATGTATTTCTTATGCATTTCATGCATTTATACATGTACATTGACCCATGATCAAATGGCGTTATTTACGCGTATATATGTACATTATATTTATATGGGATATGGAAAAAGTTTACGACGTTAAATACGTACCACCAGCTGATCAACTGGTATACATTGATGATTTTGCCCATAGTTGGCGAGATGATATGATGGGATGCCCTCAGAGTGCATGACACTATAATTATTTCATGATTTACAGAGTTATCTAGACTTACAGGTTGAGTCATTTACACTATATTTCTTTCATGTCTGTTACGTACTTATTTATGTGCCTTACATACTCGGTACATTTCGTACTGACGTTTCTTTTTCCTGGGGACGCTGCGTTTCATGCCCGCAGGTCCCGATAGACAGGTCGAGAGCCTTCCAAGTAAGCTATTAGCTTAGCAGAAGATGTCAATGTGCTCCTTTTGCTTCGGAGTTGCTTATTTGGTTAGTATGATTTAGATGTGTATTTTTTGGTATGGTGGGACTCTGTCCAGAACTTTATGAAAATTATATTTAGAGGCTTGTAGACAAATGTCATGTACATAAAAGATTGTATGGCCTTGTCGGCCTATGTTCAGTGTACGAGTGGTTATTTTAGTCTTATAGGCCTGTATGTCTTATGTATAAGTTGGTATCACATGTTGTATTCTATTTATATCAGATCTGTCTTCCAGCTCAGTTATCTATGATATTATGACATGAAAAAATACGTTATGTTGGTACTCGATTGAGTAAGGTATCGGGTGCCCGTCGCGGCCCATCGGTTTGGGTCTTGACATTTTCTACACACATATTTCTTTTATTGTATATCTTATAAGCTTTACTATGTGAAGTATATTCCAAGAATACTCCCTTGTCACTTCTGGGTTCATACTTATCTAGGGAGTTTTTGCCATTATTGTGCACAAAGCACTTGCATCTAAATACCCTAAGATGGGATATATTTTACTTTCTCCCTTTAAGTGACTCATAGGGAATCTTCTTAATAAGAGGTTTAGTCATACAACTATTTATGATGTAGTATGCAAAAATTCAGCACACATAGCATTTTCAAATTCAGTTCAATAATCAGACGTAATTGATGCAAGTTGATTACCTAGTTATTTCTGAATTTTTCTAACAAAAGAAGTAAACATGTCAAATGCTTCATCTTTAGATGTTAAAAACAATGTCCAAGTAAACCTAGAGTAATCATCACCAAGCACCATCACATATCTTTTACCACCTCTGCTTAATGCTCTCATTGGACCACAGAGATCCATATGGACCAGTTCCATCGTTCTGGTGGTGCTTACCACTTTCTTGCATTTAAAAGAGGATCTTACCTGCTTTCCCCTTGCATAAGCCTTACAAACTATCTTCCTTGAACTTGATGTTAGGTAGCCCTATCACCTAATCCTTGGAGACTAATTTATTGAGTTGACTCAGACTTGCATTTCCAAGTCTCTTGTGCCAAAGGAGGGGATCATTGTCCAACACACTTAAGCAATTGAGTTTATTTTCTGAAAGTGTGGAACAATCTACAATGTATGTATTGATTACTCTTTTTTCCTAAAGCAATCTTGTCAGTGGTAAGATTATTCACAAAATATTTTGTAGAGGTGAATGCTACTAAGTTACCTCTATCACCTAATTGTGATACACTGATTAGACTGTACTTTAGCTCATCTATCAAGTAGACATTCTCAATAGAGTGAGAATCAGTCTTACCTACCTTTCCAACCCCAATGATCTCACATTTCTTCCCATTTCCAAAAGAGACATTACCTCCTTTGAGATCCTCAAGTGAAAGGAAATGGTTCTTGCTTCCTGTCATATGTTTTGAACAGCCACTATTCATGTACAATATTTGGCTGCTCCCCTTCACTTGGACCCGCAAAAGAAAATTAGGGGTTAGTCTTAGGAACCCAAACTACTTTGGGTCCTTTTTTATAGGCAAAAGGGTGAATCAAATTCTTTTTAACCCAACCTGGCAGCCTACTTTTTTCTTGAACAAATTCTTTATTTTTTTGACTAGCTTTTTCTTTTGCAATACATTCATTTTATAATGACCAGTTTTACCACAGTATGTGCAGATTCTATACTCAGGAAGTGTATGGTACTTGCTTTTGGGATCCCGCTTAGGTATAGGGGTCTCGTAGCCAAGTCCTCTTTTATTGCTACTATGGTATTCATGTAACCATAAAAGTGCATCGGACGACCTATTCCATTTACAGGTTCTGTCTGGCTCTTGCTTAACCTTGTTTAGATCCTCCTTAAGAACTCTTATCTGCTTATCTCTTTTGTACAACTCATATTTCATTTTCCTATATTTCCTTCTAAAGTGAGTTGTGTGTGATCAGCTTTCTTTTTACCAGTTTCTAATTTCAATTTTAGATTTTCAGATCTAAGCTCTAGGACAGTAGTGTCAAGTTCATAAACCTGGTTCTTTAACTCAGCATTTTTACTTTCACTTTCACTAGCCCTAAGTTCCAGATTTTTACACTTAGCTTTCAAACTCACACACTTGTGATGACCCGACCAGTCATATCATGAGTTACCGCTCTGTTTACCTCATTTTTGCTTCTTTATAATTCATTATCTGTGTTTTATGATATCGGATTGGTCGGATTGAGTCCGAAATGATTTTGGTAAGGTTTGAGACACTTAGTCTCTTTTAAGGAAGTTTAAATTGGAAAAGTCAACCGAATATTGACTTATGTGTTGGAGGGCTTGGATGTGAGTCCCGATGGTTCAGTTAGCTTTGGTAGCTGATTTATGACTTAGGAGCGTGATCGAAATGAGTTTTGGAGGTGTAGAGTAGTTTTAGGCTTGAATTGGCGAAGTTGATATTTTGGCGGTTTCCGGTTGATAGGCGAGATTTTGATCTAGGGGTTGGAATGGAATTCTAAGAGTTGTAGCAGCTTCGTTATGTCATTTGGTATGTGTGTGCAAAAGTTCAGGTCATTCGGACGTGGTTTGGTTGGGTTTTTTTTATCAAAAGTGGAATTCGAAAGATTTTTAGAAACTTAGGCTTCAATCTAATGTGTTTTGGTTGCTTTGATGTTGTTTGAAGTGTTTTGATAGTTGGAACAAGTTTGAATAAGGTATTAGGATATGTTTGTGCCTTTGGTTGAGGTCCCAGGGGCCTCGGGTGAGTTTCGGGTGGTCAATCAGATCATTTTTTAGTTAAGGAAGTTGCAGAAAATCTATTCAACTGTTGCAGGGATATTACCCTTTGCGTTCGCGAGTGGAGCCTCGCGTTCGCGAAGAGGCAGTTGAGGACGGCAAGGAATTAAGCCTTTGCGTTTGCGAGAAGGGCTTCACGTTCGCAGAGAGCAGGGAATTGGTGCATCGCGTTCGCGAGAAGGTCTTCGCTATCGCGTAGAGGGATTTAGGTCAGATGGGTTCGAGGTCAAGTGTTCTTCGCTTTCGCGACTAAGGGATCGCATTCGCGAAGGGTTGTCTATGTAAGTCATCACGTTCGCGTAGGTTGTGTCGCATTTGAGTAAGAGGAAATTTGGTCAAAGAAAGTTTGTGCTTCGCGAACGCGAGGGTTTGACCGCATTCGCAAAGAAGGAAAGTCAGGCCTGGGCAGAATGTTTTGAACTCATTTTATCAGTAATTTTGGGGCTCATTTCCTCCATAGTTGTTCATTTTAGGAGATTTTTGAAGGAGATTGAAGAGGGATTCAAGGAGAAACGTTTGGAGGTAAGATTCTTGGACTTAAAACTTGATTATTATGTGAATTCCAACTAGAAAATCATGAAAGCTAAGCCTAAAATTGAAGAACTAAGGCTTGAGAAATTGGACTTTTGAATTGGGATTTGAAGGACCATTTAAGGTCGGATTTGAGAACTTTTTATATGTATAAACTCGTGGGGATATAATAAATCTATTGATGCAAAAATTTCTAAATTTCGAGATGTGGGCCCGGGGGTCGGGTTTTGGTAATTTTGGAATTTGTGCCCTTTATTGATTGTTTTTGCTTGGGCTTTGTTCCCTTAACATATTTTGATGCCCTTGTTCTGATTTTGGATAGATTCGGCGCGTGTGGAGGTTGATTCGAGGGGCAAAGGTATCGCGAGCTAGAGATTTAGCCGGTTCGAGGTGAGTAATGATTGCAAATGATGTTCTTAAGGTTTGAAACCCTGGATTGCACATCGTAGTGTTGTATTGAGGTGAAGCACATGCGTGATGACGAGCATGGGGTCGTGCACTATTAGGGATTGTGAGTTGGTCCGTCCCGATTGATGATTTTACCGTGTATCTGATTGAAAACTATTTGTTATCATCATTATTTAGGCTCAACGCCATATTTGGTCCTAGTGCCAACTATTTGAACCCTTCGGGGATTTTTATTGATATTTCCTCACTGTTTTGACTTATTACTTGAGCTCAGTCACGTTATTTTTTCATTGTTTTACTACTCAGCAATTTTTACTCAGTTTTGAGTCTTAAATGATATTTGGGCTGAGAAACACTGTTTTACTATCGCCCGAGGGGCTTGTGATAATTTTTGACTGAGTAAGACCGAGGGCCTGTATTGTGAGGAAACACTGATACTGATTTGAGGCCGAGGGCCTGAGATATGTACGTCATGAGGTGGCTTGATTGATATGAGGCCGAGGGCCTAGATTTGATGTCACGAGATGGCTTGTTATTGTGCTTGGGCCGTAAGGGGCCCCTCCAGGAGTCTGCACACACCTAGTAAGCGCGGGTACCCATTGTGATGTGAGATTGATACCGAGGGGCTGGTACTGATCTGAGTTGTTGCCCGAGGGGCGTATTTGTTGATACTGTTCCCGAGGGGCAAACTTCTATTAGTTTACTTTATCTTAATTATCTATTAATTACCCGTTTACTGGTTGAAAAGAGGATTTTACTTGGTTTTTATTGGTTTTCCTAATTTTAAGTGATTTTACTGCTTCATTGTAGAATGCATTGCGCTTTATGTGTTTTCTTACTTTCCAGTCATTACTTATATTCGTTACTCGCTGTGTTGGAGTAATCACTTTACTCTCTGCATCCTGTGTGCATATTAAGGCGCATCTGGTCACACTCCCGAGTGCTGATTCGTTCCATCTTTAGGCGGATCTTCGAGGAGTCTTTAGGTAGTTGTTGGCGTTCGCAGCCTAGAGCTCCTCTCTATCTATTTATTTTACGTTTTTGGTTCAGTATTTAAAACTGTGTAATTGCATTTGAGGATTTGGTATTTTTAGATGCTCGTGACTTGTGACACCCCGGTTAGGGCTGTGTCGGGTTGTATTTCCGCTACTTATTATCATTAAGCCCTATTTTAGACTGGTTTTATGTTGTTTAACTGTTTTTAATAATGAATTGGGTTTGGTTAGCTGGACTTGTCTTTACGAGAGGCGCCATCACGGCCGGGTTCAGAGTTTGGGTCGTGATAACACTCCTTAGACAGTTGTTCCTTTTCATTGTTTAGATCCTCAAATTCATCAATAAAATCCAGGAGTAACTCAGATAGCCTTTCTTTAGGTAAAAATTTAATCATGTGTTTGAGATGAATTAAACTTACATTAGATTCCTCATCGGATTCTCCAATCCCCATAAGTGCTTGTTCATCCCCATCTTCACCCTCTAAGTCCTCATCTGAGCTTTTTCCCCAGGCAGCAACCGTAGCCTTTGTTCTTCTTGGGTTGAACCTGTTCCTTCTTCCTGTTCATTCGTTCAGCTCTTTCCTTCTTCTATCCAATTTCTCATTGAGGGTAGTTTTTTGATTTGGTGATCAGTCTTCCTACACTTGTAACACCCCTCATTGGTTTGTTTTTCAGGAATCCTTGGTTTATTGTAGCTTCTAATTCTTGAAGGACCCTTTCCTCTCATTAGGTATTTCTTGAATTCCTTTGTGATCATGGTCATTACATCCTCCTCTAGATCAGCACCTTCAGTGATTCTGAATGCTAGGCTCATTTCCTTCTTGGTGCATCCATCTTCATGGTTTTCCTTCTAAGTTTATAGCCAGTGAGATTTCCAATGCTCATCCAACTTAAGAGTGACAATGTTTTTTGATTCCTAAATAGTAGTGATTTATCTTTCCCAAGAGACTGGCAGAACCCTTGTCAAAATCTTCTCAGCTTTGTCTTCTTCAAGAATAACCCTTCCAAGAGACTTAAGTTCATTTGTCAGTGTGGTGAACCTTGTATGCATCTCTTGGATGGTTTACACTTTCTTTGTGGTGAAATTATCATATTTAGAATACAACAGTGTTCCTCTGGACCTCTTCACTTGAGGCGTTCCTTTATAGCCACTTGCAAAGTGTCCCATTTCTTGGCCTTAGTATTCTTTTCCCATTTCCTCAAGTCCACAGCATTGCAGTCAGCTATTGTTTTTGGCACGTCTATTCCTTCCGCATTCTTCTTTATAGTAGCCAGGGGACCATCAGTGACAATGTCTCATAGCTCATAGACTTCTCAGATGGTGTGACCTCTTATCTTATTTTCCACCAAGAGTAGTACTGACCATTAAAGAGTGGAGGCCTATTAGTGGATTTCCCTTCTCAGTTTCCAGGAGATGCGCTCATCTTGATATGTTCCTAAGGTGTTAGCCTCTTCAAGGATAACCCGCTCTGATACCAATTGATATTTTATACTTCAATATCACACAAGGGGGGTGATTTATGTGGTGACCAATTTTTTGCTTAAACTAATTATGGAAGGACCTGGTTCTTCTATATGTTCCTTCTGCTACTATTGCGGAATAATAAATATAGACAGTAAAGAACACAAGTATTTTTAAGTGGAAACACCCGGCTCAAAAGGTAAAAAACCACAACCTACTACTTAGTAGGATTTTTCCAACACTTCACTAAATCACTTAGCCAAAACAGCATTTACAAAACTCTTTGTAAACCTAAGGATTACATTTAATCCCATTGTAGCACACATACTCTAACTGTTGCGAAAACCTTAAGTTAACTCTAACTTGAGGAGTACCTATTACAATTGCCTCAAGATAAAGATGAAAGGTACAATATAAAACTCCTACTACAATTGAACTAAAAATAAAGAAAGACACATAAAACTCTTTATGGAGCTGGTTCTTCAATCTGTTCATGTAGCTTCAGGTTTGCACACTTGAATCACACACGAACTGCTTGCAAAAAGATTTGCTATTTTGCTCTCAATTCATGTTTAACATCTGCATTTTTTTGCAACACCCGTAATGTGAGAACATCCTGCAATTTATAGAATTAGTAGATGAAGAAACAACTAGAGTTTTGATGCAACTCTTCCTTGGTGGAAGAGTTCTAGTTGATCTCAACTTCTAACTCATTCCCTATCTTGGATAATATTATCATTGAGTAAGGAGTACTTTTCCTTATCACTTAGGCAACCTTTTCGATCAGGAGATATGAAATATACCAAGTTAAGATTATCTCCTTCACGTGCATCCCACATGCTCGAATATACCTGTTTTTGTGCACATGAGGGATGGACCTGATTCATGCCTGAGCCTCCTTTGTCAATCTTCAAAACTAACCTTCACTTGGGCTAACAATAGCCATCTAAGGAAAATATCCTATCACTAGTGAATGTAGTTATGTCGAGGAAGAGACAAACTCAAAAATAAAGAAGATGAAGAACACCAAATTTTAACGTGAAAAACCCTTCAAATCGAAGGTAAAAATCACAGGATCAAAAAGATACAAAAAAACTCCACTATAACAATAAGAGGGTTACTAAGGTTTTTCAAAATGGCTACGCAACAAGTGCCAAATATGGAGCAACAATAGCAACAAGAGAAACAACAAATATACTAAAGAAGGAGGAGAAGTTAAAAAATTGGAGCTGTTGTTCGGAGCTCAAAATCAGATTCTACGGCTTTCCAAATTCGATCTCCACCATCCAAATTGACGACCAAGATGTTACAAAGACTTTGTAAAGATTTCAGCCCGATCCAACGGTTAACTAATTGCAAAACATGATTTAAAGTTGGCTAGTCGAAATACAAACCTGTAGCAAAACAAATATTTTTCTTCTCTTTTATGTTGATGAAAGCTCTCTCAAAAATAACTCTTATGTACTTAAGTCTTTCAAAGACTTGTGCCAATGAGCATAGACTAATTTTCCAAGGTGGTCCGAATTATAGATCATGGGTGGTGTTTTTTCTTAAAGCCAAAACCAACTCTAATTAGGAATACACACCGAATCCAATTTCGAATAGGAATAGAAACCGAAAGAGAATAGGATTAGGCCATTGGTCCTTTGGCTAGACAATATGGTCATGGGCCCAACAAACTCCCCCTCCAGCCAAGGGGTCAAATATGTCTTCAAGTAGAGGAACTATTGACATGCTTCATGCCTGCCAATTTTCTGCAAAATTCATGTTTATCTGTAACCACCGCCTATATCAGCATATTCGAAGGATTTTCATCAGTTTGTATCTTCTCAACCTCAAATAATTTCTCTTCCACGACCATTCTTATACAATGATACTTTCTATTTATATGTTTGGTCTTAGAATGAAAAGTTGAGTTCTTGGTGAGACAGATAGCACTCTAATTATCACAAATAAGATGTACCTTGGCTGCTCAAAGTGAAGATCATTAATAAACTCCTTCATCCATAACAGTTCTTTGGCACCTTCTGTGACAGCAATATATTCGACTTATGTGGTGGATAGAGCTATGCACTTCTGTAGTCTAGATTTCCAAGAAACAACTCCCCCTGCAAAAGTGATCAAATAACCGGAAGTAGATCTTGAATTATCAGAGTTTGTGTAACAAACAAGTTCAGGCTTACCATTTCCAAAGCACAACTTCAAATCTGTAGTACTTTTCAAATACCTTAATATCCATTTTGCTGCATCCCAATGTTCTTTTCAGGATTAGAAAGAAATCTACTAACAGTACCAATTGCATGTGCAATATCTGATCTAGTGCAAACCACAGTATATATCAAGCTACCAACGATAAAAGAGTAAGGAATACGAGACATATCCTTTTTATCTTCATCAGTAGATGGACTCTGACTAATACCCAATTTGAAGTATTTAGCAAGAGGAGTACTAACCACTTTTGCATATGTCATATTGAACCTCTTAAGTTCCTTCTTAATGTATTGCTTTTGAGACCAAAATAACCCATTTCTATCTTTGTGTCGGTGGATTTAAATGCCCAAGATTTTCTTTGCTAGCTCCAAGTCCTTCATCACAAACGATTTGCTTAGCTGTTTCTTAAGGAATGCAATTCTGGATTTATTCTTTCCAACGATAAGCATATCATCCACATAAAATAATAGATAATAAAATTATCATCAGATAACTTCTGGAAGAATACACAGTGGTCTGAAGAAGTTTTATTGTACCTTGTTTTTCTATGACAGATTCAAACTTCAAATACTATTGCCTTGGAGCTTGTTCCAATCCATACATGATCTTTTTTAATTTGCAGACATAATTTTCTTTTCCCTTAGTTATAAAATCGTTAGGTTGCTCCATATAAATCTACTCATCTTTAGGAACACGCGCACAAACTTTACACCCAAAAACTTTTAGGTGATCATAAGAAATATTTTTGACAAACCAAATTCTGTCTGGGACATCACCATCCAAAGCAACAACAGGAGATAAATTGATAACATAGGTAACAGTGTTAAGTGCTTCTGCCTCAAATGTATTTGGAAGTTTAGCCTATGAAAGCAAGCATCTAACTCTCTCAACTAGAGTTCTATTCATCCTCTCTTCCAAACCATTGAATTGAAGCGCCTTGTACGGGGTTTTCTGATGACGAATTCCTTGTTCCTTGCAATAGTTATCAAAGGGACCACAATATTCACCACCAATGTCAGTGCGAATATATTTTAATTTCTTCCCCGTTTGTCTCTCAGTTAAGGCCTGAAATTCCTTAAACACGCCAAGTGGTTGATCTTTAGATTTCAAATACACCCAGAGCTTACGAGAATGATCATCAATGAAGGTCACAAAGTAAAGTGCACCACCTTTTTGACTTTACTTTAAAAGGATCACAGAAATGAGAGTGTACTAGCTCCAATAAATTGGGATTTCTTGAGGGAGGATGGAAATGAAAGGAAACCATTTTCTGTTTGCCAGCTAAACAATGCATACACCTTTTAATCAGGTATCATGTAGAATCTAGTAAAACAAACTTTGAACGACGATAAATTACACAACAAAAGAGAAATCTACCAAAAGAGACACAAATATTTAACATATTTTGGTTTATTTGACTTACATCCACAGACGGAGATGAGAAACCCACTATATAAAAGAGAGTACAAAATATCGAGAGAATAACCTCGCGAAGAGGCAAATACAAGTAACACACTAACACTTGTCCCGTAAAGTTCTCCCCCTAAACACGACTCTCAAACCCCATGTGGCTACATTGTGGATGCTACTGGATGAGAAGGAAGGTCCTCAATTTATAGAAGTCCAAACATTTTTACTACGAAAAAGAAGGACTAGTCAAATATGGGAGATTTATAATTTCCTTCTACAAGAAGGAAAACTCAATTATGGTAAAATGTTGCCCTTTCCTTTAGATATAAAAACTAAATATGAAAAGAAAATTAGGACAATACCTAACAAATGCAATTTTATACCTTCATTTGAACAAGCTGCAGAGAAGATTTTAAGCATATTGGATGGTAGGATTTGGGCAGGCCATAATATACAGAGATTCGATTGTGTTTGTATTAAAGCTGCTTTCGCTGAAACTGATCGCCCTGCACCTGTTCATGTTTGAATTATCGATTCCATAAATGTTTTTGTTTGAGAAGTAAACGAGAAGTTCAATTTTGACCATTGCTTCTTAAATGATTCTTTATTGTAGATGGCATCATAGGGGGATTTTTTCATTTTTTTTGTCCGTTGGCCAAAATTAATTACGGCCGCTAGCCGAAAAATAGAAAACTTAATTATAGACGGATTATGTGTATTTATATTTTATGTATATTGATACTTAATATACAAATCTACATATTTGCTGGCTGTTTTGTAAATTAGATCATCGAAAGGTGTTGGGCTGTAATTATCTCTAGATTGATTTTGATTAAAAAGCTGAAACTTTATGGTCTAAAATTTATGATTTTGGATCCTAATTTGGATTGTTTATCATGAATAGCAATTTGGAAGTCCTGAAGTGTTGTAGAACAGTTCTATTTCTTGTATGTTCATATATAGAGGGGCAATTGCCTCTATACCCGTTTTTTGTGTCACATTTTAACTTGTGCTCGCTTTGCAAAAAAAATTGCAAGCGTACCCGCTTTTTCGCATAATTTCAGCACACGGGGCTGAAGTAGCAAAGACAATCACAAAAAACTTCAGCATTTTAGTAGTCGGGCCTGAGAGCTAAAGTTTTATATTTTGCTTAATGGATTGTTTGATAAATTATGTTTGGAAGAACAAACACCTTTTGATTGGGAAGTTAACAATATAGTTATAAAGTAACTACGGATACATGTAGTAAAATAAGGGGAATCTACAGAAAGTATCCATAAAACCTAAACTAATTATTTACCCTCAAACTAATTACAAAAATTATTCATACGGTTAAAAATAATTATCCGACCCTTCACTTATCTTTTATCAAGGCGTTGCATTCACAAATCACGACATCATTGTTGCTATGACCATCTTTTCCCATTTCTCACTTATGTGCTTAACTCATTATTTAGTACAACTATTTTATAGAAAATATGTAAAAACCATTACTTTCCTAAAAAATATGATGAGAATATTTTCTTTTTTGTGGATTCTTACAAGGAATAGTATGAGCATAAGCATTTATACTTGTATCCCAAATATGATTTTTAAGTACGATGCAATGCTATAGTAAAAGAAAGGACATTAATCATACTGAATTTTGATTTTATTTGGAGCTGATTTGAGGTGTTTGGGATTGAATTTTTAAAGACCCGCCATTGTTGAGCTTGAAGCTTTTGAATTGAAATTTCAACATTAAGATTCGTTGTTTGATTCAGTGTTGTAAAAAGCGTGCGCTTCTCGCTTAAAGCGCTGAAGCGAGGTGAGGCGAGGCAAGGCTAGCTCGCTTTTCTGCCAAAAAAGCGACTCACATGAAAAAAGCGCACACTTTACCCTGTTAAGCGAGAAGCGCAACGATCCAAAAAGCGCAAAAAAGCGTGCTTAAGCGAGGTTAAGCATCTGTTAGGGTCTTTTTTTTTAAAAAAAATTAGCAAAAACTTAACACAAACAATCACTTCCAAGCGACTTCAACGACTGCTTCAGTGCTTCTTCTCTGTAAGTTTCTTCTTCTCCCCTTCTCTTCTTCTTCTCCTCCTCCTTCTTCTCTTCTCTTCCTCTGATTTTCTTCAGTTCCTGTTTGACTCCTTTTCTCTTTTTTTTTTTTCTTTCTATTTTTTTCACTTTTTATTGCTCTGTTCTTGTGCGGTTGTGCCCTAATTTCTTCTCTGGTCTTTCTATGCTTTATTTTTCTTTTCTTCTTTCTATTTTTTTCAATTTTTATTACTCTGCTTTTGTGCCCTAATCTATGCTCTGTTTTTCTGGTTTGTATTTCTCTGTTTTTTTGTTAAGACTTTTCTGGTTCGAAAAAAAAAGTTAATTGTTCTGTTCTATTTTTTTTTACTATAGATCAGATCCACTAGACAAGAAACTCAATTCCGGTTATTGTGGTTGTTAATTGTAGTAAATTCAATCTTATTCACTATCTAGTTTTATTATCTATTATTTGCTTCTCGATTCAAGAATTGAAATATTTGGTTAATATGTTATTTTTAATGAGTTCTTAGTCATTTATCTATGCCTATTTTATTTTTTTATTTATGTGTTAAATTGCGCTTCACTTGAAAAAAACGTGCGCTTCGATTCGCGCCTCTTGCTTCAGTAAAGCGAGGCCTCGTCATTTTTTTGCGCTTAACGCTTTCCAAAATACTGGTTTGATTCAAAGTAGATATTTTAAAAAATTATTTATAGTATCTTTAGAAAGTTCATACTGGAGATTTTTGGAGATTTATTACTATAATAAATCAAATACATAATTGAGGGACCTTGAAGATGGAAACTCATGTAGTGTGCTTGTTGAGTTTACAGTTATTTGATTTGATTGTGCTTGGGGTTTGTTTGAAATATTAATTAAAAGTTGTAGCAAAAGCTTGAACCAATTTGGTGGAGATTTTGCAGTAGTGTTGTAAAATTTGGGTTGAAATTAAGTTGAACTAGGGAAGAAGATGAATTTTGTACTATATAACAAAATGTTTTACATGTATACCACTTTAGTATATAATTTTTAATTCATACGATTTATTCCAACAATATATCTTATAATATAAAATAGTATACCGTTATAATTTGGTCCTTTTTAAATTTATTGAAATTTTTTATTGGAATCTTTTTAAATGTTTAACGGGGAGTTCTCATGCCTTTTTCAAATTTTTATTAAAAGAAAATATTTACCTTTAAATACTGAATGGAGGTCGTGGCTAAAGTTGAGCGAATTTGTTTTTTTTTTTCACTAGAGTTGTGAATATTGGGTTGAAATTGAGTTGAACTTGCGAAAAAAATAAATTTATAATATATACCAAATTAGTATATATGTATACCGGTTTGGTATCACAGATGACTGAGCTCTTTTTAAAGGAATGAACCACACCTATATCATGTCAGTAATGATATATACCATATGGGTATCATACAGGAATGATGAGCATTTTATTAATTAAATAAATGAATCAGTCCTCTATGTGTGACGACCCAGCCCGTTGTCACGTGAGTTACCGCTCTGTTTCCCCCATATTATGTTTCTCTATGTTTCAATATCAGTAATTGAATGGGTCGGATAGAATTGAATTGGTTTTAGTTGGAAATGAGGCACTTAGCCTCTTAGAAGAAAGCTTGTTTTGGAAAAGTAAACCGAAAGTTGACTATATGGTTAGAAGGCTCGGATGTGAATTCCGATAATTTGGTTAGCGTCGGGGGATGATTTGTGACGTAGGAGTGCGATCGGAAATGATTTTGGAGGTTCGGTGTAGAATTAGGCTTGAATTGGCAAAGTTGGAATTTTGGCGAATTCCGGTTGATATGCGAGATTTTGATCCGAGGGTTGGAATGGAATTTCGAGAGTAGAAATAGCTTCGTTAGGTATTTTTCATATGTCTGCAAATTTTCAGGTCATTCGGACATCGTTTGGTTGGATTTCTGATCGAAAATGCATTTCGGAAGTTCTTGAAGAACTTAGGCTTTGATTTGGTGAAATTTGATGATTTTGATGTTAACAATAGTGTTTTGATGATTGGAACAAGTTTGAATAAGGTATTAGATCATGTCTGCACTTTTGGTTGAGGTCCCGGTGGCCTCGGGGTGAGAACGAGTGTTAAAACGAGAAGTTTTTGAATTTGGCTTCAGGTTTGTTTTGCTGTCAGCTGGTATTTTCGCTTCTGCGAAAAAGGACCATAGAAGCGGTTCCGCAGAAGCGGATGAAGGAGCGCAGAAGCGAGTTTGGCTTGGCTGGTGAAGTTCCGCAGAAGCGGAACTTGGTCCGCATAAGCGGGGCCGCAAGAGCGGAGTATTGACCGCAGAAGCGGACTTAGGGATCCGCAGAAGCGTGTTTCTGTGTCGCAGAAGCGGTCGTGGGAAATTAAGTGAAAAACCGCAGAAGCGGATAATTGGACGCAGAAGCGATAACGCAGAAGCGAAAATCTGGACTATGTTTAATGAACAGTGTTCGCGAATTTTATAAGATAAGAAAATATTTTAGACTTCGGGAAGAGGCGATTTTGGGCGATTTGGAGAGATTTGACGGGGATTCCATCAGGTATGAATTTATAGACTCGAATAATATTGTTATGGTGTAAAAATAAGGATTTAAATACTGAAAATCCAAGGATTTAAGTGGTAAAAATGGAGGTTAGGGCTTGAAACCTAAGAAATGTAAACTTGGAATTTGAGGGGTCAAATGGACTCCGATTTTGATGAATTTGATATGGGTGGACTCGTGGCAAGACGAGGAGTCCGGTAATATAAATTTTGTAATTTTTCGAGAAGTGAGCCCAGGGTTGGGGTTTTGTTAGTTTCGAGATTCTTGATATTTTTCGATTGTTTTCGATTGGGTATTGTTCCCTTAGTGTATTGTAATGAATTCGCTCTGATTTTGGTTAGATTCGACGTGCGTGGAGGCCAAATTGATGGGCAAAGGCATCGCGAGTGAGGAATTTTACCGGTTCGAGGTGAGTAATACTTGTAAATGATATCCTGAGTGTTTGAAACCCCGGATTTGCACATCATAGTACTGTATTGTGGTGACTTGCACGCCAGGTATGAGCGTGGGATAGAGCACTATTGGGGATTGTGACTTGGTCCGTCTCGATTGTTGATTTTACTGTGTGATTGACTGAAACCTACTTGATGCTATCATGATTTGGGTTGATTGCCATGTTTTGGGCTTCGTGCCAATTATTTGGGTCCCTTAGGGATTATTGTCATTGTTTTCATGATGCTTAGCATGTTTTCATGATATCATTCCTGAGTTAAACACTGTCTCGAAATGATTAGTAAATTTCTAAAGTTTTAAACACTTGATCTATAATTCCTAATAATTGGAACTGGAAATGATAACTTGACTGTGCCTGTGTGGCTTATATGCATATATCTGGACTGAGTGTGGATCGGGTTGCACGCCGCAGCGAATGCTACGATGATAGTGCGCTTGGGCTGTAGTAGCCCCTCCGGAGTCTGAACCCCTACAGTGAGCGCGGTTACCCAAATGGATCGGGCTGTACGCCGCAGCGGTCATGTGCATTGCATTGCATTCACGCATTGATTCCTGTTTGTACTACGTGGCATGACATTTAGCACTCTCATATCGTTGACATCCATGCTATTTCTTGCACTGTGTACCAGATACGCTGCTGTTATTTGTAAATAGAGTGTTGTGCCCGAGGGGCTGACTTGTGTGCGGACTTGCACTACCTGATATCGCATTCATATGCTTACTGTTGGAAAAAGAATATTTTCAAAAGAGATTTTAAACTGAGCTAGATGTTTCTAAAGGATTTTCACGGTTTTACTGTTTTCGTTCAAAAGGTTGTACTGTAATATATAGCATGATGGAGCGATCTTACGTGATTTCTTACCGCCCAGTTATTATAAACTCTTATTACCACTGAGTTGGAAGTACTCACTTTACTCCATGCACCACGTGTGCAGATTCAGGTGTCCCGGGAGAATAGTTTAGCTATTTGCTGCTTCAGAGCTTCTCAGGAGTTGTCGAGGTAGCTGCCTAACATTCGCAGAACTCGACTCCTCCCCTATTCCTTTATTATTTCCGCATTTTAGAACATTAGTATTACTGAGAATGTATTATTTTGTTATCTTAGAGGCTCTAGACTCATGACCCCGGGTCTTTGGGAGATGTTGGCTAAGTCAGTGATTCATATTGTCTCTATCTAGATTATTGGTTAATAGACTTGTTAAACGGTAATTTAATGCTATAAATTAGAAATGGGTGGTGTGATTGAGTTGTGGTGTTAATTGGTCGGGCTTGCCTAGCAATTATGTTGGGCGCCATCACGATCGGGATTGGGGTCGTGACAAGTTGGTATCAAAGCCTAGGTTACTAGGCCTCATGAGTCATGAGCCGGTTAGTAAAGTCTCGCGGATCAGTACGGAGACGTCTGTATTTATCCTCGAGAGGTTGCAGAACATTTAGGAAAACTTCACTTTCTTGGAATTCATATCGTGCGTACTTGATTCAGCTTGAGATATAACTCTTGAAATTCCTTCCACACGTCTGTATGTGCACATGAGCGCTCGGTATTATAAGTGCCCTGATGGCTTGTGATTCCCCGATCGAGGGGCAAGATGTGATCTCGTGAGTTCGATGTTGGGCCAGTCTGGAGGACTTGAGGCCGGATCTTGCTTATGTCTTGAGCACTGAGGTGCTGATCGTGTGAGCAAGTATTTTGAACTTATATGTTCGGTATTGTCACTATTAGCCGGAATGGCAATTTGGTATTCATGTGATGAGATATTATTATATTTCTTGGTAGTGACGAAGGAGTCTGCGGGATAATAGATGAACTGTTAAGTGGTTCGTTTCCTATTGTGATCTGTAGTGTAGCCCCGAGTTATGGGCCCGTAAAGAATATTTTCGTGTCTCCTAGTTAGGAAGTGAAGTGCATTACGTGTGGTAGTATGAGTTCAGACTCAGGAAGACCAAATGGCTGTGTTATGTGTATGATGGTGGAAGGTGTGCTGAAATACTAAATTGAGGCGGAGCAGGTGAGATATCTCCTGCGGAGTGTTCTTAAGGAGTACGATTTTTTAATGTATATTATTAGAAGATCTCATGTGTAATTGAAAGGTACATGTTATAATTTGAAAATTTGGGTCGCTTCAGAGAGTGGACTCCGCTGATGTGGGGATGAATGCGAGGTTTGTAGAGGATTTCAGTATCCGAGGATCTGTGTTTTCATAAACTAGTAAATGGTATGAGTTAATCTCACTATAATATTGTGGCATCATTAGAGTAAAAGTATTATGGGTTATTAAATGTGTCCTGAGAGATGGCTTCGAGTCAAGTTGGGGAGGTCGTTGTTGATTAGCTGATCGCATGGTTATGTGCTATGATTGTTTCTGTTTTGAGGTATGCTGGCAGATCGGTCCTGGTTGCAGAAATGAGCCGAGGATGGCACGAGTGAAGCAAAAATTTTGATAAAGGTTATATGGTGCTTCGTAGATGTGAGGAAATACTAGGATGTCTTGAGTTGTTGTTGATAAAGTATGCTCAGTGTATCGAAAAGGAAGATGTTTGTTTGTATTGGAATGAGGTCATATCCTTCGGTTTTAGAGTGCTAATAAGGAACGAATGGTTCTGTTCGTTAAGTTAGGTAAATTGCAGTTGGAATATGAGTGAATGACTCTCGAGAATGGTTTTATTGTGTTCGAGATTTTTGCATGTAATCATCAGGTGTCTAAGGTTGTGTATGTGGTCAGAAACTGTTTATTCATCGGGGAATGTCGAGGCTTGTGGTATTTTATGATAATTATGGGATTCCATGTATCAGTATCTGGGAAGTAATGGTAACGAATTCGGGTTCGCAGGAAGTTCTTCAAGTAAAGTTTTCTGGAATGTGGTATTTCTGGGAAGCATTGAGAGAGTATTCGGTGGCCTATAGGTTTTAGACAGTGTGGTCTTATGTTCGAGTCTCGTGTGGTAGGCCTAGATTGAGGCATTCTGATGTTACGGCAAGGGAGAAATATCGAGTGGATGATGAATAAAAAGAGAAATTTGATAGAAGGAATGGCTTGATAATAGACCAAATCGGTATGGTAAAGATATGATTAATTCCTTGTATGTGTTCGAAGTAATGGGCTTTTACAGGCAATTTGCAGCAATGCTCTTGAGTTTTGACGGCTTGCTCAGCTCGGTTTAGATAGAAGGATTCAGT
>MU674117.1:5831-39566 GCA_026770625.1 Nicotiana glauca | reverse complement strand
CACACACACACTATATATATATATATATATATATATATATATATATATATATATATATATATATATATATATATATATATATGCTACTTGGACGTGTTGACGTGTTGACTCTATTGATTTAAGCATGTCATCCTTAAATACCATATCTGAGCAGCATTATGATTATCTCTTGAACTGGAAAATATGCTTTGTATCTTTCCACTATGTTACATCTTTAATACATGTTGTTCGTGAGGATTTTTATTGAGTTTCAGGATCTGTTATTTATATACTTGTTGTAAATATCATGATGCATATAGCCTTGACACTGCTTCTTCGAGATTAGACTTGATACTTGTTGAGTATCGACTGTGGTATACTCATACTACACTTCTGCATTTTTTTTAAGCAGATCCTCAGGTGGGACTAGCGGAACTTCTTGTTAAACCTAAGCGTTTGCTCAGACATTTAGGATGAGTTGCACCTCATGGATTCGTATCGTAGTGCCCGAGTCCTTGCACTTATTATCTCATGTCTGCTTTCTTTCTCGCGAACAGTTTCAATTATGTATTCAGACTTGTATGTATTCAGTAGTTACTGTTATGACCTAATTCTTGGGGGTTGTATTATTTTGGTCGTGTTCGGACCTTGTTATAATTTTATCATATATAATATTGTTTCGAGATCACTCATGTCCTTATTTTTATGATATGACTGTTAATTAAAGGAATCTGGACTATATTCTGTTGATTGCTTAGCAAGCATAACTAGATGTCACCACGACCTGTTGTGGAATTTTGGATCATGACAGATACTCATATTACACTTCTGCTCTTGTGAGCAAATAATGGAGTTGACCTATTGTCGGGTCGAGAGTGAGCATTGAAGATATATTAGCATTTTAGTTATGAGCTGCCAGTTTGTTGATGGTAGCTTAGGATCTTGTACTTCTATTTTGTATATTTCAAACAAATGACACATTTTTCATACCAATATTTTGTTCTCACCTTTAATAGCTCATGACTTGTGATACCATTTCTTGGGATAATTTATACTAAATTTTGTGTTTTAACTTTATTATTTATATATATGATTGTCTTTAGCTTGAGTTGTATTTGTGATGTTGGTCTGTCTAATGGGTTGGCTTAGGTGTCATCATGGCTTGGTAGGATTTAGGTCATGACACAATATAACATTTTTATCTTTGTGTGAAATGACTTATATTTCAAGTCAATTTAATTTTTCTGGAAAGTTTAATAACATTGTAGTAAATGAATATTCTCTTAAAAACTTGTGTATGTAAAGAATCAAATTAGAACATATCTTTTTAACTTGTTTGTTATTTTAGATGAAATAATCGTTTGTTTTTAATTTGTTTCAAAAAGTACGATACCTATCTATCATTTTTTTTCTTAATGACATACTCTTTTCATAGAAATTTTATGACATATTCAAGATCCTAGATTCTAAAGTATTTTAAGCATATATGAAAAATAAACTTTTCTTTTCTTTTAAACTCCGTATCAATCAAATTTCAATATAATATAAAATTAAACGGAGGATGTAATTAATCAATATACCTGTGGGGGTTTACGTCTATCCATTGAATTCTAAGAAGATTACCGTATTTATATTGTAAAAAATTTGGGGGCACTAAAAATTTGTGTGTATGATATCTTTTGTTAAGCGACTAATATATTGACACGTATAAAATCTGGGACCAAACACCAACCCTAGTTCTGAGGTATCTTATTATGAGTACAGAAACTAATCCTAAGGTTACTAAAGATTGCAGCTGAGAAAAGGAGATACCGGAAAAGGAAAGTAGGAAACCTAACACACAACTCATATTTCCTTTTTCAGTAGTCTCTATAAATGAGGATTTGATCAATTCGTAATCCGATGTTACAGCACGAAACCCATTTTATTTTCTTGTTTTTTTTATTACTACTACTTCTACTTTTTATAAACGAGCGTATGCAATTTTGTTTTTTAGATATCACTTAAAAGATGAGAATAAGTTAAATATATCATCAGTGTAATAATTTTTAAACCGTCAACTCATTTTTACTTGTTGTAGCAGCTAATCTATCTAAGTTTCAAGATTATAAATCACATATTTTAAAGAGTTACATGTATCCTTGAGGTAACTCGTAGCGTAATGTTTTTACAATGACAGTATATGTAACTTCTAACTCATAAAAGATAACTCTTATATTGTCAATGTAGGAGTTACACCTAACTATAATGCAAGTTAAATCCATAAAGCTATAAAAAAGAAAAATGCAAATAACTTAGTATTCAAGGGTATGGCCCATTGCTCAATAAAAATGAAAGAAGAACTATTAAGCATCAAGTTTAAGGTTCAATGGAGACAAAAAATATCACTCCCTCTGTCCCTATTTATATATCATACTTTCCTTTTTAGTCTGAACAAAAAGAATGTCATACTTTCTCATTTATAAATAATTTAACGTAAAACAATATATTACTCCATCCGTTTCAATTCATGTCAATTCATTTGACTGGACTTGGAGTTTATGAAAACAGAGAAGACTTTTGAACTTGTGGTGTAAAATAAGGCACATATATTTTGTGTGGCTATAAATATTGCATAAAGGTAAATTATTTTCAAATAAGTAAAGTGATCGTTCTTTTAGGCAAGAACTAAAAAAAATAGGTTCACATAAGCTGAAACAGAGGGAATATATCTTTAATGAGATATAATAATCTCTATGGCTTATTTTAGACCATAAAGTTTAAAAGACTTTCGCTGAGTCAAACCTTGCCACTTAAATTAGAAGGGAAGGACTATATGATTGCTTCATATCTTCCTAAACCTTGACGGCTGAATTACTTGGTACATGTACAGGTGGGAAGTAGCATATACCAGTAAAATAGTGGAGTTACGCGCAATCTGCTTAGAACACAACTATCATAATAAGAAAAACAATTATGTCTTGATGCCAAAACAAGTTTAGATCGGCTAGATCAATACTTAACCATATCGCTTCATATTACATCAATCATCTAATATTAAACATGGATCGATGTAGGTAAGGACTTATGTGCGGGTTCATCCGAATTCGATATTTTTGGATTGAACTCTATATACGTGTTAAAAGATCAACTAAATAAGTAAAAACAACAAAGTTTGAACATAATACATTAAATGAGTGGTGATAGAATTTCAAACTCAAGCCTTAATGTCTAAATCCTAGAAACAAGAAAAGAAAAACAACAACAACAAAATTTAGTGTAATTTACAAGTGGGGTACGGGGAATGTAACATGTACGCAGACCGTATCCGTACTTTGTGAAGGTAAATAGGTTGTTTTCGATAGACTCTCGACTTAAGACTGAAATACTCTATCTAAAACACTATGTTACTTTTTATCTGGTGAGGTAACAGATACCTAGTAGAATTAATGGAGATGAAAAAAAAAAATTCACCTTTTCTCTAGATATAAATAAGAAAGACTTCACCTTTTTATCTCTCTCTAGCTAGGGTTTGCAGTTCCCTTCTACATTTCTTTCACAGTTTTGGTTGACCAGTTAGAAGAGAAAGAGGATCAACTATTACCCATATAACAAAAAGTGGCTGCAAAAAATCAAAATAAAACAAGATTAAAATGGGTAGGGGAAGAGTGGAGCTGAAGAAGATAGAAAACAAGATTAATAGGCAAGTCACTTTTGCTAAGAGGAGAAATGGACTTCTCAAGAAAGCTTATGAACTCTCTGTCCTTTGTGAAGCTGAAGTTGCTCTCATCATTTTCTCTACCCGTGGCAAGCTTTATGAGTTCTCTAGCACATCCAAGTACTAATCTTCATCCCTCTTTTTATATATATAAATCTTTATTTATGTGTTTTTGTGGATCTGATATATTATTTTTTCTTACAATTTTCTGATTTATTTTTTAATGGCTTAAATCAGCTCAAAGCAACCAACTTTATATTAAAGTTTTTTTTCCTTCTATTTTTTATTACATGTGTAGAAAGAATTTTCTTGGATCTTTCTTAAAGCGAAATTAGGTTTTCAGCTATTCATCTAACTGTTTTGACCAAAAAAAAAAATTCAATATACATGTTTAGTTGTGTGTTTTTGCGAGATCTGAATATTTTGAGCTATGTCTCTCTTTTTATTGACCATAAACTTATAATCTTTCAGCTGTTTGATTTTTGTTTGTGTAATGGCTTAAAATAAATCAGCTCAAAGTAATCAAACTTTCTAATATAAAGTTTGTTTGTTTTATTTATAATATTATTTAAAAAAATTATATGTATGAGAAGATCTTTTTGGATCTTAAATTTTCTATATATATATATATTGGAAGAATTTTTTTTGATCTTTTTCCAGTGCAAAATTACGTTTTCAGCTGGTCATCTAACTGTTTCTACCCCAAATATATTTTAAAAAAAGAAGAAAAAGAATAGTGAGTAGGAGACATAAATATTTAACTTGTATAACTGACAATGTAATGAACCTAAAAAAAAAGTGTAAAGAATATTTACCTGAGCAGTGAATTTTAATCTATTTTAGCAGTAAATATGTTTTAATTTTTATTATACTAATCCCACTTCTTATGAATGTATAGTATAATCATTTTTAACACTGCATGTGTTCTTTAATCAGATATATATACCCGGCCATAATCTTTGTGCCTTCTTATTTTCTCCGAAACAAAAGGGTGCTTTCAGATCTAGAGAGATGGGCTTTATTTTTAGTACTTCTCCAAATACATTGGAAAAACTAGATAAAACATTGTTCCTTAATTTTTATAATCCCTTGATGTCCATCTGAAATGTTTTCAATGATGACAGAACTTTAGATAAGAATATGCTCTTAAATGTATTTATTTTTTTGTCAGTGTGAATTTTCTTTTTGTTCTTTCAACAGTCTGGCTTTTTGTTCAATGGCTTGAGGCCAGTTCAAAAGAATATCAATTTTCTAGTTTAAGTTTACTTTTTGTGACAAGGATTTTCTTGGATTTATCCCAAAGCATAATTAGGTTTTCACGGGTCATCTAGTAGCCTTTCTACCCCAAAAATTTTCCAAAAAGAATCAAACCTCAAACTAGAAGATGGTTGTCTTTTAAACTGCAGTCCCATTACAAGTTTTTCTCACTTCAGATATCTTTCGTGGATTAGTTTTAGAACTTTGGTGTAGTAATAAGAGCATGATGTGTGGCATAGAGTCACGTCGCAAGAAGGAATAAAGGAATAAAGGGCCGTACATGCACATCTGAAAGAAGAGTTTTATTTTCATGATATTGTGTACCTCCACAAATTCCTTGAAATAACCAGATAAAACATTGTTCCTCGGTTTTTTCACTATCTTGTTGTACATGAGGACCATGACAAAATCTTTTCAAGTATTACAAAATTTTAAATAAAATTTTTCTCTGTCAGACAAAATTAATCTTCAAAATGGGTGTTTTATTTTCCTTCTTTCTTGTCGGATCTCACAAAATAGTTGCTTATAAATTTTTCTCGGTGCTCACGTGCAGCAATAATAACAACGACACCAACAATAACAATCCAGTAAAATTCTACAAATGAGTTCTGAGAAGGGTAGAATGTATACAGACCTTAACTCTACCCCAGAGGCTATTTCCAATAGACCCTCGGTTCAAGAAAACAAAAATAGAGAAAAGATATCAGTATTATTAACAAAAAACAATAGAAATAATGACAACAACATAAGAAACAAAGAATAGATGCAAAACACTAACAAGAAGATAAGACCAGCATAATGAAAAACGGGAAAAAAAGTGTGAACATAACATTAATTACTAGCAGTCTAAGACAAAATCCTATCAGACTAGCCTAACACCTGTATAGAGTAGAAAATGTTCAACTACCTCCTAACCTACAAACCCTAATGCTCAACCTGCACACCTTGAAAAATGTTCAACTACCTCCTAATAACCTACAACCCTAATGCTCGGCCTCCACACCTTTCTATCAAGGGTCATGTCCTCGGAAATCTGAAGACACGCCATGTCCTGTCTGATCACCTCTCCTCAATACTTCTTAGGTCTTCCCTACCTCTTCTCGTACCCGCCAAAACCAACCGCTCACACCTCGTATCGGGGCATCTGCGCTTCTCCTCCGTATGTGTCCGAACAATCTGAGCATAGCTTCCCGCATCTTGTCATCCATAGGAGCCACGCCCACTTTCTCCCGAATTTCTTCATTCTTAATCTTTCAATAGCTCACTGGCAGAGTGCTCCAAAAGTGTGTTGCTGTTTGTTTATGAAGCCCACATCATTTTTAGGGATCAATCTTCAATTAAAAGATTAAAAATAAGAAGTTTTACAAGTCCATGCCTTTGGTTGCGAGAACCTTAATATTTTAGTAATACTATCTTGCAATCAATGATTTATATAGGTATCTGAACCCATTTATAGTCTTACTGAACTGTTATATGACTTACATACATCAGAAAAAGATGAAGAAAGCAATATTAATTACCTGCTAAATAATGAACTTCTCCGTGTAAGAACTGTCCTTTCTCTACCAACTGCATGGATATAATTGGGAGCATATTGTGTCAAATTTAATTTACTTATTAGCTGTGACGTGAGACCATTTTGAAAGAGAGATATTTGTCGTTTGGTTCAAAGATAAGTTGTACAAGGATTATAATATAGGGATTGGTAATACAAGAACTATTAATGCAAGGATTATTTCTCATTGGATGTTTGGTTCTTTACACTGTAATTGGATATACAAGTTATTATTTTGTAAGCTAAAAAGCAATGAGTTTATAACTATACCCTTGAATACTTGACCTTCATTGGCTTTTAAGAAAAATATAAGGCTAATTTTGTCCTTTGGTGCTTTATCAATGTACTATAAGTTATACATGGGTAAATTATTCCACATTATTGGTGGTATAACTTAAAACACTAATTGGTGTATTAAGTTATACATGATTCAAATTACAAACCAAATATTAGATAAACTTATACCAAATTATATACCATGATTATTTTCCTTATACATCATACCAAAAAATCATAGAAGTCTAATATCTAATTTAAACTACATTTTGATTAAATAGCAGTCAAAACAAGATAAGAACCTCATCTTTGATTCTTTTCAGTATTACTCTTCTCACATAAACTAAAAATTTGAGTAGTTGGACTACAATTTGGTTTTCAATTTTAGTAATGTCTCTCTTCCAAATGTCTTGTTTCTCATTCTTACATGCAGTGTCACTAAACGCCATGCGCTTCAAAGAAAATCACGCTTCAAACAAATATCCAAAAAGTGATCCAAATAGAAAGCATATTCTTTGAATTTCAACTTTAAGGAATTGGATTAATATTGACAATGTTATACTATTTTGGATGTACTAATTCATATTATTGTTCGCTTTACTTCAAAAACACTGCTTATAAGATGTTTTACAGTGTGTACATTTCTGCTAAGGTCTTTATTCAATTATTCCAATAATAGTTCAAACAATTCTTGCTATTTTGCTCCTTTACTTTTTTGTATAAGGATAGTATGTGTTACTTGGATAATCGTTGGAAAGTGAACATGTGAATATTCTTGGTGTCAACCCTACATTCTTACAACTTTAAGTTTTTTTTCTTCTTTCAAATGTATCAGCACGCTCAAAACCCTTGAAAGGTACCAAAAATGCAGCTACGGGACGTTAGAAGTCAAACAATCTGGCAGAGATTCTAATGAGGTAAATTAAACCCAGAAATCTTGCTACTAGACTTACTCAGATATTGTTGCTTTCTTGTTGCTCGTTTGAATGGACATATACAGAATTTTAAATCATTATTATAAATTAGCTATCAATTTCATCTTCCGTTTACAGGAAAAGTTCTATAGGGAGTACTTAAAGCTTAAAGCCAAATATGAGTCCCTGCAGCGATATCAAAGGTAATTAACCTTCATTAATGCTACTTCAAAATCAGGCCTATTTGCACGGATGTTTTGGTGGAGATTTTCTGGAAACTAAAGTCTTATTAAACGTCATTCTTTCACGGACGGTTTAATAGTTTTGTGGCGGTAACAGTCGCAACTAAAAAGTCATTCTCCAAAAGGGACGCGAGAGTTACTAGTGATGGTTTAACGGTGGCGACTAGTCGCCACAAAAGTCTTTATTCAGCAGCGACTTGCCCAAATTCTATTTTGTGGAACTTTTTGTGGCGTATTTGTTTAATTCTTGTCGCCACAAAATGTGTCTTTTCTGGGGTAGCCAGGTGCCGTCACATATAAGATAAGGTACTTTATAGTCCTGTACGCTAACATATTTGACATTTTGTTTGGCAGACACCTTCTTGGGGATGAACTGGGCCCTCTAAACATAGATGAGCTTGAGCACCTTGAACTTCAGCTAGATACGTCCCTCAAACATATCAAATCCACCAGGGTAAGCAGACTGTAGATGCACATAGTCCATCATTAAAAAAAATTAGTTTTCTTTTTCTGATAAAATGGTATGCCCGAATCTGCTTGCATGCATCTCAAATATTCTAACGGATATATGTTATCCCCATCAGTATAAGTTTTGAGTAATTTGCATAGATAGGGAAAAACCATCTAACCTTTTTCTTCTAACATAAATTTTGACATTTGAACCATGGTCTGTTGTGTTTTTAGTTCATTGATTACTAAGTAACATATTTAATTGGGTGAAAGAAAAAATAATGTTGGTTATTGTGTTATGCCATGTATAAGTATAACACATAAATGACCATTTTATCATTATATTCGATCAGTTTTGTCCAGAATCCACTAGCCCGGTGACTAATATGGATTCGCGCCATAGAATAAAACAAAAGAATAACTTGAAATGTTTGAAGTGTTATATTACTCTAGGGAGATATATTCTTTAATTTAAGTATCCATCTCTTTTGGTTGCTTTGCAGACACAGTTGATGCTTGACCAGCTTACTGATCTTCAAACTAAGGTAACCTACATACAAGGGCGGAAGGGGGTTCACTCAAACCCTCTTCGCCGAAAAATTACACTGTATATATAAGGCAAAATCTATTTTTTTACCTCTATATATAATGTTTTGAATCCCCTTTGACACAGCCTAAAAAAATAACTTAGTGGTCAAGGGGGTTCAAAACTTTAATTTGTGAGGTCATTGTTTCAAATCCCACTAGATATAATTTCTTCCAAATTTTAACTTTTCTTTTTGAACCTCCTTAACGAAATTCCTGCCTCCGCCGCTGCTTACATATGGTTCGTAATATTCTTGGATAAATTTCACATACTATTCCTCTATTTATACTTCAATTACAGGAGAAGTTGTGGATTGAAGCAAACAAAGGTCTTGAAAGAAAGGTAGGGTAGACTTAGCTCATTCTTCGAGTACTTTATATATTGTAACACTTTCCCTGAATGTGTTTGAATTTCTTTGTTTCATTCCATATATGAAATTAGCTTTCGCACTGATAGTATATAAGAATATTTCACTATTACATTAAAAGATAACTACACTACTACAGGGTCACTGCCCATAGTAAACGAAATTTGTAACCTCAAAATTAAGGTATGCAATCTCTACTATAATAGGTTAAATTGCACTAGTAATGTAAAAGAATATAAATGTTGTATGTGCATTTTTCCCCTCTTTCCCCTTCTTTTCTCCCCTATTCTTCCTTTCCACCTTTTCTTGACCGAGGGTCTATCAAAAACAACCTCTCTACCGCTCCAGGTAGGGCTGTAGGGGTAAGGTCTGCGTACACACTTCCCTCCCCAGATCATACACGTGGGATTATATTGGGTATGATGTTGTTTGAGGTTTTTTTTATATGCTGTCCGTGTATGCAAATTATATCCATGTTCTAAATACTTTATTAATTATAGTTTATGGATGAATCCTACAAATCATGCTGTAATAATTAAACATTTATATATAGCTGGAAGAAATTTATGCTGAGAACAACCTTCAACAATCCTGGGGAGGAGGAGGTGAGCAAAGTGGTGCTTACAGCCAGCAACATCCTCAAACTCAGGGTTTTTTTCAACCTCTAGAATGCAACTCTACCTTGCAAATAGGGTAAGGTTTTAATTTGATTAATTACTCCTAATTGTATTTCCCTCTCTTTCATTTTACGTGAGGGTGTTTACCTGGATATGAATTTCAATAAGAAAAATTTTGGAATTTATAGTCTTAAACGTGATGTTTCTATATAGCTATAAAATCATGTCATCAAAAACGTAAAAATGAGCAATCTAAAGTAAATTATATTTAAACATAGAAATATGTCATTATTTTTTGAACTGACTCAAAAAGATAGTCACATAAAATAGAATAGAGGAAATAGTATTTTCAACTATATTCTGGGACGGATATATATGAGAAATAGGTATGCAAATCACATTCAATATCTTCCACTCGAATTATTTTTGTTGAGAAAAGATCAAGAAAATAATGCGTGGAATGGTACTCTATTTCCATCAACTTAAAATTCTGGATTCACCTATATCATATATCCCGACTCCAAATAAGGTTTATTTTCCTTTGATGATAGGTATGATCCGGCAAGTTCAAGCCAAATAACAGGTGTAACCAGTGGCCAAAACATCAGTGGCATAGTCCCAGGTTGGATGCTGTGAATGTACCTTAAAAGCAATGTTCATGTCATATCATCATAAGCAAATAAATGCAGTTATTCAGCTATCTGAGAACTGTAACCTCCTTTCTCTTAGTTTCTAATTTTGTGCAAATTAAAGCGCTGTGGATACAGTTGCTTAGAGATGCTTTATCAACCATAGCTGATGTAGAACAATTCTATGACACATTTAAAACACTTTTCCACAATCTTTAAAAGCTTCAACTTTTAAGATATTTAATTTTTGCAAAATAAGTCCGTTTTTGGATGGATTATCATTCTCTTTAGTTTAACTTTTTGTTAATTCATAAAAGATAGGTAAAAATAAATCAATGTTTTTTGTATTTAACTTCGAGTACTGAAAGTTTGAGGAAGAAAGGAATGTATGGAGCATTTGATAAGCTAGGCCAAAAATGTGCTCTAACGACAAAATGTTGGATGTTGGCAGGTAAATAATTGAAGTAGAATAAAAATAAGATAACAAATTCGTGCAAGCACCATTCAAATATTCCTCTATTTATGAGGCTATCATCTTGTACAGCTCAATCAAATATACCCAAATACTAATTGCGGCGGATATATAATATAAAGTTTTAATCTTGATCAGAAACAAATCACGAGAACAAGAAGAAGCGGAATTAATCAATAGATTTCTCGAAACAAACAAAAGGAAACAAAAGATGAATCATATGAGTTAACCAGTTCCTCTCGGGGAGGTTTTGCAAGTTCTTTAATGGGTATTTTCCAGGATAAAAAGCTTCAAAAAAAAACATATAGGAGAATTGTTTTCATCCCCTTAGGGGTCGTATGGTACGCGGAATAAGGTGAGATGGTATAAATTTAATCCCTGATTTAGTATTGGATATCCCATCTTATCATACCTTATCCCATCAAACTTGAAATTATTTTATCTCACCTCCTGATGGGATAAATTAGTTCAGGTATTAAATCCTAAAATTTAGTCCGCGTACCAAACGACTCCTCAGTACGTAGTACTAATATAATGTGTATCTAAGAAGAAACTATTTATTTCATCTTCTCCCGAAAGCAAAAAATGATGTTTCTATTGCTACTAAGAAAAACACTTGTACTTCTTCCAATACCTTGATCATGCACCTTAACTTCAAAAGCACATTTAATAAAAAAACTTGGTCAATAGGACTTTAGGGATAGTACTATATTACTGGGCGTCATTTGAGTAGCCACATCAATAGAGGTAAAAATTGTACGGGCGTCCTATTTAGTCGCTCTCATTTAACCTATATTTTTTTTCTTTTTTAAAGTTTTAATTTGTATGCAGTATTAAACAATTTCAGCCCCCTTTCTCCCCCTCCTTCGTTTTCTTCTTCTAGGCTACCCTTTTCTTTGTAAACTTTATATAAAGCCAACTACAATTAACAAACTAATGAATTGACGAGTGAAACAGAAGACAAATAGTAACATGCTATAACACTGAAAATATAAAAATAATTATATAATAACTGCAATATAATGTAATTCTTAAATAGTTACATGACTCATCATCAAAGTTTTGACAAGATACTCTTTCCATCTAAACAGCTAAAGAACTAACAATACAGTAGCTTACTGAAAATGAAATCGAAAAAGTATCTCTAGTAGAATACAAGATGAAAAGAATTTCTAAGAAGACCATCTCTTCTTCTGTGAATATGTTTAATATTAAAGAAGTGTCTCTTGAGTCTTCAGATTACACTAAATAAATACTCCCAACTCATACGTTAACTTGCTGAAGTTCAACAAATATAGAACAAAACTTCAGCTAAAATTTGCTAAAGTTCAGCAAATAGAGAACAAAACTTCAGCTATTAGAATGCTTAAGTTCAGCAATTACAAACAAAAACTTCAGCAAATAGAGAACAAAACTTCAGCTACTAGAATGCTTAAGTTCAGCGATTACAAACAAAAATTTCAGCAAATAGAGAACAAAACTTCAGCTATTAGAATGCTTAAGTTCAGCAATTACAAACAAAAACTTCAGCAAATAGAGAACAAAACTTCAGCTATTAGAATGCTTAAGTTCAGCAATTACAAACAAAAACTTCAGCAAATAGAGAACAAAACTTCAGCTATTAGAATGCTTAAGTTCAGCAATTACAAACAAAAACTTCAGCAAATAGAGAACAAAACTTCAGCTATTAGAATGCTTAAGTTCAGCAATTACAAACAAAAACTTCAGCAAATAGAGAACAAAACTTCAGCTATTAGAATGCTTAAGTTCAGCAATTACAAACAAAAACTTCAGCAAATAGAGAACAAAACTTCAGCTATTAGAATGCTTAAGTTCAGCAATTACAAACAAAAACTTCAGCAAATAGAGAACAAAACTTCAGCTATTAGAATGCTTAAGTTCAGCAATTACAAACAAAAACTTCAGCAAATAGAGAACAAAACTTCAGCTATTAGAATGCTTAAGTTCAGCAATTACAAACAAAAACTTCAGCAAATAGAGAACAAAACTTCAGCTATTAGAATGCTTAAGTTCAGCAATTACAAACAAAAACTTCAGCAAATAGAGAACAAAACTTCAGCTATTAGAATGCTTAAGTTCAGCAATTACAAACAAAAACTTCAGCAAATAGAGAACAAAACTTCAGCTACTAGAATGCTTAAGTTCAGCGATTACAAACAAAAATTTCAGCAAATAGAGAACAAAACTTCAGCTATTATGCTTAAGTTCAGCAATTACAAACAAAAACTTCAGCAAATAGAGAACAAAGCTTCAGTTACTATGCTTAAGTTCAGCAATTACAAACAAAAAACTTCAGCAAATAAAGAACAAAACTTCAGCTACTATGCTTAAGTTCAGCAAATACAAACAAGAATTTCAGCATACTTGGTTCAGCAATTTTTGCTACTTCAGGCCCGTCTACTACAATGCTGAAGTTTTGAGTGATTGCCTTTGCTATTTCAGCCCCGTATGGTGAAGTTACGCGAAAAAAGTGGGTACGTTTATAATTTTTTACAAAGCGGGCATAAGTTAAAACGTGACCCAAAAAGCGGGTATAGATGCAAATACCCCTATTGAGAGGACTATGTGGTCTAAGATTCTTGGACCTTGGTCCAATAAATTCTTAGGAAATTACTAGTTGAGTCAGCTCATAAGTAAATTAGTATAAAAATTAGCCAATTCATAAAATATTATCAATATTAGCCAATTAACTTTTTGTAACCAAAAAGATGTTATATTTTTTTTTTGTATTATTGGAATAGATTGGATACATCTTAAGAGTTTATTTGGGATGATTTGGTAGAGTTTTGAGGTCCTTTGAATTGATTGAAGTAGAAATGAATATGGAAAAAGATGATATGTGTATTACCATGTGTATCATTTGTGTATCACATATGTATCATATTTGTATTAAATTTGTATCACCTGTATATTCATGTATACTTATGTGTAAGATACAAGCGTGATACATGTGTGGCAGAAGAATTTTTTAACATCTATTTTAAGTACGAATTTTGACACCAAATCAGTCCAAATCACCTCGATTATTTCTCAAATTTTTGTGTATTGATTCATCTGTATATTTTTAATTCACTGAATTTCAGCCATACCCATTGAAAAAGATCTTTTTTTGCTTAGGTTTTTGGAATCATGCATATTTTTTTTGTTTGTATTCCATCACCTTGTTTGCTACCTCATCCATGAAATTTCCTTTCTGTCTTGCATCTAATGCTGCTGATCACGCTTAAAATATGGAAGGAGATCTTTGTGTATGATTCTTGGAGAGAAAGAATCCTTTTTTATTTGATTTTTTAATTTTTGTATATGCTTGACTAGTTTTGATAAGTCTATGATTAATGACCAGAGGTTGATAAAAATAGGATTTATTTGACACATTTCCGTAAGATTTCCTAAATTCTTCTATGGATAAGGCCACGGGCAAAAAACACAAATGGCCAGCCCATTACAGTCTACAGTTATCACTGACCCTAAAAGTTGGTTTATAGTACTCCCTCTGTTCCAGTTTATGTGAACCTATTTCCTTTTTGGTCTGTTCCAAAAAGAATGAACCCTTTCTAAATTTGGTAACAATTTAGCTTAAAATTACAATTCTACCCTTAATAAGAAGCTTTTACACAAATACTCTAGGGCCCTTTTTGACTTGTTTAAGACCACAAATTACAAAAGTCTTCATTTTTTCTTAAACTCCGTGCCAAGTCAAACAGGTTCACATAAATTGAAACGGATGGAGTAGTAAATAGCCCTAAATTATTCTAGCCATATCAGTTCGGCTACAACAACAGCAATAACAATCTAGTAAAATTCTGTTAGTGGAATCTGGGGGGGTAGTGTGTAAACAGATCTTACCCCTACCCCGAAGGAGTAAAGAGGCTATTTTCGAAAGACCCTCAGCTCAAGAAGACAATAAGACAAAAGGAGACAATATCAGTAAGAAATCATAGAAAAAATAGAAACAACATGAAATCTAAAAGAGATGCAAAGCAAAAACAATAGCTAGTAAATAGGCCTGACACTATGAAAAACGAAATAGTAAGACACAACATCGCCACTAGCGATCCTATACCAAAACCCTGCCAGATTAGTCTTACAAAGGTACGAAGTAGGCAAGACTCAACTACCTCCTAACTTACAACATATTACTCGACCTCCACATCTTTCTATCAAGTGTCATGTCCTCAGAAATATGAAGCCTCGACATGTCCTGCCTAATCACCTCTCTTGAATACTTCTTAGGCTGCCTTCTACATCTTTTCGTGTCCTCCACAACCAGCCGCTCACACCTCCCTACCAAAGCATATGGGCTTCTCCTTTATACATGCTCAAACCATTTGAGTCTCGCTTCCCACATCTTGTCATCAATGGGAGCCACGCGCACCTTCTCCCGGATATCATCATTCTTAATCTTATCCATCTTAGTGTACCCGTACATCCACCTCGATATTTTCATCTCTGCTACTTTCATCTTTTAGATATGTGAGTTCTTAACAGACAAATGAGAAAGAAAAATATCAGTTCAGCAAATCTACAAACACTTTGCTACAGGAAAAGGGACTCTCTTTCCTTTCTTTTCTTCCTCTTTTTTCACAATTTAGAGAAATCCTAACAGTGGAGTATTTTTTTTAAAAATTCTCCGCACGAAAAATACTAGTCTCAGTCTAAATTCATTTTCCATCATTTACTTTTTTCGATGTATATACATATTGTATAAACATTGTATAATATTTTTCAATGTTTACTACATATTATATAAGGAAAAGGGTCAAAACTGCTCCTAGACTATTGGAGCTGGTACAATAATGCCCCCCATTCACCTATTTTGAAAAAATTGCCCTCACCGTTATCTTTTCGGCTCAAGAATGCCCATACGACTAACGGCCATGTTAGATAAAAAAATTAGAAAAAAGGTCAAAACTACCCTTAGACTATTGAAGTTGGTACAATAATACCCCATCTCAAAAAATCTCTCCCCCACCCCCTCCACCCTCCCCCCTCTAGCGTGTGTGCGTTCATATTTTTCTTGTTCTTCTCACCCTTTTTTTGACCTTGCACTCTATTTGAATAATCACTACAAACATCATTAAAGTTTTATTTTCAGACAACCAAAATTTTTTGTCACCAATACTTTACGCCACACAACTTTCAAAGATCTTGTTAGGCAAAAAAAAACTTAATTAATTTTCATGTGTCATCGTCCCATTGGTCTAACTTAAGACTCATCTAAATTAAAATAAACTCACTCACATTCTAAGACCCTTTTTCTCTGTTTCTTTCTCCTCTTTCTTTTAAAAATTATCTCACCAAATAGAACTCTCATATACCCATTTTTTCCCTAAGCAAACAAAACTCTCTCGTATAGTTAATCACCTTCCTCTTTCTGTTTCTTTGTATATTAAATATACACATCAATACTCCTATTTTTTTCCATCACAGAAATATCATTCATCATCAATTTTTCTTACTACACTTTACTGCCAATAAGCTCAATCAAGTATTTATTACAGTCACATTCACCAATAAGTCGTATTCTCTCATATTCTCAGGCATATGATCTCAAATATTTCTCTTGATTTAACCGTTTTTTTTTTAAAATTGGCGATTTTGATATAACCTGAAGAACATCCTCGTACAATAGCTTAGTTATGGACATGGTCGGATGTTCAGACTATGGTGAGCCAATGAAGAAGAAAAAAGTCGAGGTCCGAGCAGAAACCAAATAAATCATTGGTATAATCAAAATTGGATGCAGAGTTGTCAGGAAATATACAATAAAAAATATTACAAATGCTCAATGATCATTACTATTAGCAGAAAAATAACTTATTAAACCATAAAATCTTGCAATGAAGCATTGATTTCAAAGAGTACCTGATTTCACTCAGAAAATTGATTTAATAAAAAAAATGTTAATTTAAAAATTAAATTAAGGCCGAAAAATCTGAGATGGAGAGGGAGATCCGTGGGTGTTGAAGGGTGAAAATCTAATACGGAGTATGCTAATAAGTGGATATGGAGAGATATTTTAATTTAAGCCAATAGGAAATTAACACATAATAAATAATAAATTTTTTTCTTAATCAAAATAGGGTTGTTAGTTTTTAGGGTATGAGTGGGCCGAAAAGTTGACGTTAGGGGCATGAATGGTCCAGATTTTTAACGGTGAGGGAAATTTTTACGAAATAGGTGAACGGGAGGTATTTTCAAACTTAAGCGAATAGTCTAGGGACAGTTTTTGCCCTTTTCCTTATTATATATTGAGTATGCAGTATACTAGCGAACCCTCCGTCTTCTTCCCTACAGCAGGAACACCATTGTCATCAAATTCCTCTATAAAGTATCTCCTGTAGTACCGTATGTGAAAAAAAAGATTTATCATTATTGGAGTCGGCATTGGGATTTGGTGCGAAGATGAGAGATAATGGAGAATTTCGAAAAAAATAAAAGTGTGGGGGGTTGATCTTCTTCTTGTCCTGTTAGGTGAGATAAATGAATTTAAAAGATTAAAAAAAGTAGAGAAGATAATGGGACGACTGATTTTGGAGAAAGGGAGAGAGATGAATGTTCACATATTTGTATGGGCGAAAAACTTCATGTCATGCATTTGATCCGGTCAACGAATATAAAAGCCTTCGAATGCTGCAATATACACGGGACATTTGTATGTATATCCGCTTTTTGTGTCACCTTTTAACTTGTGTCCGCTTTGTAAAAACATTGCAAGCGTACCCTCTTTTTCGCAAAACTTCAGCATACGGGGCTGAAGTAGCAAAGGCAATTACGCAAAACTTCAGCATTCTAATAGCTGGGCTTGAAGTTCATCTCTAGAGCTGAAGATTTTATTTTGTAACCGGCGAATTTCAGCTCCAGAGCTGAAGTTTTTATTTTGTAACTGGCGAACTTCAGCTCTAGAGCTGAAGTTTTTGTTTGTAACTGGCGAACTTCAGCTCTAGAGCTGAAGTTTTTATTTTTTAACTGGTCAGCTCTAGAGCTAAAGTTTTTTTTTTGTAACTGGCGAACTTTAGCTCTAGAGCTGAAATTTTTGTTTGTAACTGGCGAACTTCAGCTCTAGAGCTGAAGTTTTTGTTTTGTAACTGTCGAACTTCAGCTCTAGAGCTGAAATTTTTGTTTGTAACCGGCAAACTTCAGCTCTAGAGCTGAAGTTTTTTTTTGTAACTGGCGAACTTCAGCTCTACAGCTAAAATTTTTAAAACCCTTGAGTATGTACTAGGGAAGTTTCTATTTTTTGGGGAGAAAGATTGACCTTTCTATGTACTGCTCAAGATTTCCTTGCACTTTGCATACGGCAAGCCATTTCTCAAATCTAGTATCACAAACAAAATTTAAAAATCAATAAGAGAACATGAGCAAAATCCAAATTCTAACTTACTGGTTTACAATATTTGAAACAAACACCACAGAAATTTGCAGAAACAGAGGAAAGTGGCAGAAGAACCAACAACTGGTACTTTTGAGCACATCAACCATATCACAAAAGGATTTTCTTACGTTACAATTATTTTAATTACGTATAGTAAGATGGCTTCTGAAGAATTGGGTGAATCCACAGAAGGAGAGATATTGTTACATCAATGCTAAATCTGGAGAGATATTGAGATCACTGGGAGAAGGAGGAGGAGAAAGGGGGATGAAGTTGTTTAAAAAGTGGGTACAATTTAAAAGTTTTAAAAAAAATGGGTATAGATTAAATGGGGGCGACCAAATAGAGTGCCCCGTATAATTTTACAATATACACTAAATCTACGGCCACATTTAACCAGTGACATGTGAAAAAAAAATATCGGAAAAAGAATCATTTTATGACACTTCTTAGAAAATGTGGCAAATTCAATGACATTTGATTAAAAATGACAGTCATTGCGATTTTTGAATTGAAATGTAGCTATATGAGACGGTATTTAATTTAATGACATTTATATCTAATGAAGGAAACTTGCTTACATTTATAATTATTAAGCTAAAAATATATAGGCCTCGTCTACTATTTTCATTAAAAATCCTACCCCCAATCTTTCCTCTCAAAATCGTGCCTTCAATATTCCCCTTTCCTCATACCCAATGTTACGATCGGAAATTGGGGTAGTGCAGAATCTAGCCAAACAACGTTATAATGACAATAATAAAGATAATACAAGTTGATAATAACGGTATAATTAAAGCAGAAAAGAAGACACCAATTTAACGTGATTCGGTCAGTGTGACCTGCGTCAACAAGCGGAGAGGAGCAATTTTACTATAACAATAACAGTATAAAAGAGAGTGCAAAATTTGAGCAAAAACTCTATTTAATCCCAAATACCCCAAGATAATAACCTCACAAGATCACTCCAAGAAAAGGGTTCACACAAGTGTTTCCCAACACTTAACTTTCTTATAAAATACTCTTAATAAATAAAAGAGGAGAAAGAAATAACAAGAGTAAAAGGCTCTTGAATTTTAGTGTGTCTTCAACTGAGCAGAAACTCCTCTATTTATAGATAAGAAAGCCTTGGGCTCAAAGAATGCTACTGTAGCATTTTAATCTTCCGCCACACAATGATAAACCTTGGTCCCCAAGTTGAATTTGCCAGCAAGTGAATTTGGCATGTGCCAATATCTATCACATGTGGACTCTCAAGAAGCTAAAAGGTTGGCCATATTACAAATTTCCACCTTGACCAAATTTTTTCTCATATAATAAATTTGCTCCACCCTCTCTGCAAAGCCCATACGAGCAAGATCATTCTTCATAAATGGCAATCATGTCCAAGCAGAGCTTGAACTTCCTAAGGGAGAGAGGCTTAGAAAACATGTCGGCAAGATTTTCTCTAGTGTTGATCTTCTGAACAGAGACTTTTTCTTCAGCAATGGTTTCTCGGATGAAGTGATATTTGATATCAATGCGCTTCGTCCTCTCATGATACATCTGATCTTTAGTCAAGTGAATGGCTCTTTGACTATCACAGAAAATGGTAGTACCACCTTGGTGTGAATTGAGTTCAGCAAATAAGACCCTTAACCATAAGGCTTTTTTGATTGCCTCGGTCACTGCCATATATTCTGCTTCGGTAGTAGCTAAAGCTACTACATGTTATAATGTGGCTTTCCAACTAATGGCGCAACCACCAATGCAAAATACATAGCTTGTTAGTGATTTTCTTTTGTAAATATCACATGCATAATCTGAGTCTACAAACCCAACAAAAGTGTAAGTATTTCTCCCAAACTCCAAACATGTGTTTGAAGTACCTCGCAAGTATCTGAGAATCTATTTCACAGCCTGTCAATGTACTTTACCAGGGCAAGCCATATACCGACTTACTACGCTCACTACTTGTTAAATGTCTTAATGTATACAAACCATTACATACATAATACCGCCGACTGCACTGGAATAAGGAACTTGTGCCATATACCTCTCTTCTTCCTCTGACTGCGGGAACTGAGTAGCTGATAACTTAAAATGAGTAGTAAGGGGGTACTTACTGGTTTAGCATCTTTCATGCCAAACCTCTCCAAGACTTTCTCCAAGTACTTCTTCTGGGTCAGGAATAGCTTGTTGGCTTCTCTATCTCTCTTGATCTCCATGCCAAAGATTTTTTTAGCAGCTCCCAAATCTTTCATCTCAAATTCACTTTTTAGCTGACTTTTCAAATTGTGAATTTCTGTCAAATCCTTAGCAGCAATGGCATGTCATCAACATATAATAATAGGTATACAAATGAACCATCATTTAAATTTCGAAAGTAAACACAACTATCATACATGCTCCTCGAATAACCATGACCCAACATAAAGGAATCAAACTTTTTGTACCATTTTCTTAGAGACTGTATTAATCCGTACAAGGATTTCTTCAAAAGCAAACGTGACCTTCTTTTCCTTCAATTTCAAATCCTTCAGGTTGATGAATTTATATTTGTTCCTCAAGTTCGCCATGTAAGAAAACTTTCTTAACATCAGGTTTTGTTAATTCCAAATCATACATGGAAACTAAGGCAAGCAAGACACGGATAGAGTTATGTTTTACAACAGGTGAGAAAATATCATTAAAATCAACCTCTTGTACTTGGCTATATCACTTTGCAACTAATCGTGCCTTATACCTTGCATCTTCAACCCCTGGAATGCCATCCTTTTTCTTGAAGACCCACTTGCAACCAACAATTCTCTTTCCTGATGGTGGCTTCACAAGAGACCAAGTAACGTTCCTATGGAGAGGCTCAATTTCTTCATTCATTGCAATCAGCCACTTGGCTGAATCAACACTAGAAACTACTTCTGGATATTTTGATGGTTCTCCAATTTCTTCAGTTTCGTGTGCAACTGAAAAAGCAAATGAAATATAATCTCCTAACCTTAATGGTTGTTTTCTTTCTCTTCTTAGTCTATGTTTGGCTACAGAATACTCCTCTTCTTCTGGTTCAACTTCAGGAATTTCAGCTTCTGGCTCAACTTTAGGAGTTTCAACTGTATTTTGCTCCAAAGTTTATGAGCTTGGCTCAGAAGGAATGCCAATCTCAACCTCCACCTGCTTCTGTGTACTCTTCCATTTATTTGTATTACAACAACTAGAAGACTTTTTTCTTAATGTAACATAGAGGATTTATCAAAGGTTACATCTCTGCTAATTATAAATTTTGGTGCCATAGAATCAGGATACCATAGTAGGTATCCTTTCACCCCAGATGCATACCCAAGGAAAATACATTTTTTAGCCCTTGGCTCTAATTTTCCATCATTTACATGCATGTATGCGGGGCAACCAAATATCTTTAAATCAATAACTTGTAGGAGTACCTGACCACATTTCCTCTGGAGTCTAAAAGTTCAAAGGTGTAGAAGGATCATGGTTAACAATATAACAAGTTGTAAAGATAGCTTCTGCCCAAAAGGCGTTTGTCAACCTAGCATTTGAAATCATACAATGATCCCTTTCCAAAAGAGTTCTATTCATCCTTTCTGCCACACCATTTTGTTGAGGTGTCATTCTCACAGTACGGTGTTGAGCAATTCCTTCATTCTTGCAAAATTCGTTGAATTCATCATTACAAAATTCCAAGCCATTATCTGTTCTAAGCTGATTAACCTATTTTCCTGTTTGCTTCTCAATCAAAACTTTCCATTGTTTGAAAGTTAAGAAAACATCAGTTTTATTTTTCAGGAAATAAACCCAAACTTTTCTTTAATAATCATCAATGAAAGTTAACATATACCTAGGACCACCTTTTGACAGGGTACGAGAAGGACCCCCAAAGATCTGAATGAATGTAATCTTAAGTACCTTTTGTTCTATGAATTTTTGGAGATTTGAAGCTAAATCTTTTCTGCTTCCCGAACACACAATGTTTACAGAACTCCATATTTTCGGTACTTTGGCCACACAAGAGACCTTTTTTGCTGAGGATGGAAAGATCTTTTTCACTCATATGCCCCAATCACATATGCCACAATTTGGTGATGTCACAATCTGATTTATCTAATGTTGAAACTGTAACAACACCTGTAACAGTAGATCTCAATAGAGTATACAACATACCAGATCTGCGTGCTTTCATGATAACAAGAGCACCATGAGAAACTTTTAGAACTTCACCTTCACCTGTGTACTTGCACCCAAGAGATTCTAGAGTGCCCTAAGAGATGATATTTCTCTTCAAGTCTAGAACATGTCTAACATCGGTGAGAGTTCTCACCACACCATCGTGCATTTTAATTTGAATTGTACCTTTTTCAATAAATTTGCAGGCAGTATTATTTCTCATTAAGACAACTCCACCTCCAATAGATTCATATGTGGTAAATAAATTCCGATCGAGACATATATGATAAGAACAACCCGAATCTAAAATCCACTCATCGTTAGATTTGAAACTATTACTAGTTACTAAACAATAGTTCCCTCACTCTCATCATCAGCTACACTTGCTTCGATAGTGTCAGTATTTTTGTGCTCATTTTTCTTTTCTGTATGCTTTTCTTTGTTTTTCAACTTAAAGCATTCAGAAATAATATGGCCTTTCTTATGACAGTATTTGCACATGACATTTTTGTATCTGGATTTTGACCTTGATTTAGGTCTCTCACTATTTAAATCTTTCTTATTGAATCTACCTCTTACAAACAAGCCTTCCCCTTGGTTCCCGCTCGTTTTTCCAGTAATATCCCTGTCTATTTGTTCTTTTGATTTCAAAATAGATTTGATATATTTATAAGAGATATTATCCTTTCCATAAGCATAATATCTCTTATATGCTTAAACGATTGGGGTAAAGAAACAAGCAATAATACAGTTTGATCCTCATCTTTGATTTCAGCATCCATGTTACTTAAATTCATAAGAAGAGAATCAAAAGTGTCAAGATGTGTAAGTATAGAGGTACCTTCAGCCATACGAAAATTGTAGAGCTTTTACTTTATATAAAGTCTGTTTTCTAATGCTCTTTTCATATACAGGGTTTTCAGCTTTTCCCATATTCCTTTAACTGAGCTTTCTGCAGCAACTTCATGCAAAATCTCATTTGAAAGATTTAAAATGATACATGTTTTTGCTTTTTGTCAATGACATTAAACTCCTCGTCCGTTCTTTTTTCGGCTTCTTCTCCTTTCCTTGTAGTTCCAAATCTAAGCTATCCTGAATTATGATAGCTTCCATCTTTAATTGCCACATTTCAAAGTTTGCACTTCGGTCAAATTTCTCAATGTATGTCTTTGTAAGAGTCATTTTGGCTATTTAAACTACAACAACAACAACAACAACAACAACCCAGGTATAATCCCACAAGTGGGGTCTGGGAGGGTAATATGTACGCAGACCTTACCCCTACCCCGGCGGGCAGAGAGGCTGTTTCCAGGAGACCCTCGGCTCAAGACATCAGCAAGAGCCGATAAGTTAGTACTATCAATAGACTGATACTAAAAATAACATGAAATACACAACATAACACAAAATAACAAAATAGCAGCAATATAAGAAATATAAGAAATACGAAATAGATGAAAGGTATACTAATATCCAACAGATAACTCCCTGCATCGGTAGCTGATCAGTAACATCCTACGATTACCTCATAACTAGCTAGTCTCACTCTAGTGCGCTGTGGAAATATCCACAACTTCCCTAACCTACAACTTTAATGCTCGTCCTCCATAATCCCCTATCAAGGGCCATGTCCTCAGTAATCCTAAGACGCGCTAAGTCCTGCCTTATCACCTCTCCCCAATACTTCTTAGGTATCCCTCTACCTCTCCCCAACTTTTGGCTATTTAAACTAACCCCGGTTAAATCCGGCTCTGATACCAATTTGTTAGATTTGGAAACCCAGGTAGTGCAAAATTTACCCAAACAATATTATAATGACTATAACAAAGGCAATACAAGTTGATAATAATGGTAATTAAAGCAGATAAAGAAGACACCAATTTAATGTGGTTCGGTCAGTGTGACCTACGTCCACAAGCGGAGAGGAGCAATTTTACTGTAACAACAAGAGTACAAAAGAGAGTACAAAATTAGAGTAAAAACTCTAATTAATCCCAAATACCCCAAGAGAATAACCTCACACGATCACTCCAAAGAAAGGGTTCACACAGGTGTTTTCCAACACTAAACTCTCTTATAAGATACTCTTAATAAATAAAGGAAGAGAAAGAAATAACAAGAGTGAAAAGCTCTTGAATTTTGGTGTGTCTTCAACTGAGGAGAAATTTTTCTATTTATAGGTAAGAAAGCCTTGGGCTCAAAGAATGTTACATTAGCATTTTAATCTTCCACCACACAATGACAAAACTTGGTCCTCAAGTTGAATTTGCCAGAAAGTGAATTTGGCATGTGCCAATATCTATCACATGGTGGACCCCTCAAAAAGCCAAAAGGCTGGCCATATTACACCCAAATAATTGATTCTGTCATCTTATATTCCCAAAATTGATGGGAGTACAAATCACATTCTCGAAGTTCAAAGTTGTACTCGATTAGCGATAAGCAAATCTCAGTATGACACCAAAAATCGAAAGGGCAAGCAACCAGGTTAGTCTTATATTGTTCTAGACTTCTAAACAAAACAGATACTACTGATGCTTCTAAGGCTTTTGATCGAGGTTATTAAGTATTTTCTTTTTGTGATTTTCGTTCTATTATATTCACTGGATTGTATTCCTAACGTTATTCGTTTATTATGTTGCACTGAAGTTTGTTTTACTTGGGAAGTGGTAGATAGGTTTACTTGTGAATTTAACAGTTTTCTGTTTATGTTCAAGATAATTGAATCATTTTTGGGATAAAGCTTTAGTATCTGCACTTTTTTTCTTTTAGTGTCATTGTGTATCGCAGTTTTTATTTCATCCTCGTGGCTGATTATTTCTTCTATTGGATTTTGTCTATTCTTACATCTTTAATATGATTGTTTTACTATCACATTGTTATAGTTCATGCTTGTTACGCTCCTTCTTAGTCCATGTAAATTATTTAATTAGTTGATTAGGTTTATAGGTGCTAATAGAGGCAAGATGAGTGTCAAAAGGTACTTGCAGGTCCAAATTACAGAAATCTTGCTTGGATAAGTCAGAAACTGAACTATGCCTTACAGGAAATATCACGTTTTTGCATTTAGTTGGGTAAGATTACATTTATGTCAGATAGAATAATCTTTTAGTATGATAGTTATTGATACCTATATGCCAAAACCTCAGTAGACAAACAAGCAAGATTATGTTTTCTTGACATATAAATACTCAAGATCAGTTCGCCCGAGGAAAAAAAACTTGGAATTATAGCACCAGATAACTAACATCATCAACTTATAATGTTGGATTCCTCACAGGAGATGACATTCTGCTATTCAGTAAGAATACATATATTACTCTGTATTTTTAGGTGAAAAATAACCTTTATAGCATGATCATTAACCAAATATAGCCTATGAATTCTAGTTGATTGTGGCTCTCATCCGCAGGTCACTCAAAAGGATCATCTCCTTAAATTGAGATAAGTAAATATCTAGTTTGTATAACCTATTAACACCTCAAGACGCTTCCTTGATTGTTTAGCCCTAAAATGCAATACTAACAAGATTACCATGCAAGTGCTGAAAATGAGTTGCGTTAGGAGCATACTCAAGGTCTGTCGGCTCATCAAAGGTTATCCTCTTCACGATATCATTGAGATAAAGAAAATTCTTGTGGTTTACTTGCGAAAAGGGTATCAGTCTATCCAAATGATTATAACAAACATCATTTAAGCCTATAACTGAAATGTCATGCTTAGTTAGAAGGGATTAGGAAGAGGAAAGGGACAGAGAGAACATATCATTCTGTATGTTAACTAAACATATGTAGATATATTCAAGCACCTTTTGCATTTTCTTACTTTATGGTATATATTTACATTGTGGCTCGTATTCGAAGACTTGAAGTTTCTTATTGTTTTATTTTTCTTTGTGATAAACAAGTCTATTCTTCATTTTTGTTTGTATGATGGAAGTTTTTTAAGCTACACGGATTCTAACTTTGCATGTGATATCATATGCTATATAATTCTATAGAAGTGGCTTGCTAACTAGTTTTTGTTACATTATATTTTTAACTTCTAATTGTTGCTTCTATTGTTTGGTTTTATGTCAGGTTGATATGCAAAAATTGGAGTCAAAAAGAAAACTCTTGTGCAAAGCATGTCGACACAGAGATTTCAATTGCCTCTTTATATAAAGGCTAATCGAGTAAATTGTTGTGAATTAATATTTTTGTTGCTAGCTTTGGAGTTTATTTATAGTTAGCATAGCTTGTTCTGAAGATGTACATGTGAAAACTTTATATTTTTGAGAATCACTATTGAATGGTGTTGTAAGATTTTCAAAAATAATGTGTACGTGTGTCTTCTGTTTTAATTCAAAATTCTTTTATTGGGTATGACATTGTAGTATCAAAATTATATGAATGATTGTGTTATTATTAGACAAAAATTATTAAATTCCTTCAAGTATATAAAGGAAAAGAGCTACCGACAAAAGAAGATTTACTGACATTTTGCATGTATATGTAGAAAGAATTGTAAGATTGCCGACATTTCTTTATATGTTGAAATATATTGATTTTGTACTCAAGCTGGTGACATTTGATAAAAAGCCATTATATAAATGTCACTATTTATTTGACAACACTAATGTAAATGTGGGAAAATTTCCGACATCGAAATTTACGACGTTTGCTATCATGTCAAATAAATATCGGTAAATGATTTTGTGACATTTATGTGTCTTAAAATGACATTTAAAAAATATCGCAATAGGTCTATTTTTTTGTAGTGATATTGGCATTATGACATATTAAAAGGTCGAGGTTATATAAAGAAGGCAAATCATCGTCGAGGTCGAGTTGGCTTAATAGAAGATGAGGATGAGTAAGAGCATCCGTTCTCGATGAGCAATAACAGCTAGTTTAAAGATTTAGATTTCCTAGAGAAACTCCTGCCGAATATTCCCCTCTGTTGTACTGTCTAGGATTTTGTAGCCCATGTACCCTTATAAATAGGAACATATGTAGTTCTGGAAAGCGTATTCGAACATTTTTGTATGGAACAACATTGACATTCTCTGTAAAGATTCTCTCATTATAGAATACATATAAAGTTTACCTTTATAACTCTTTTCCTCTATCTTTTTGTCCCAATCCAAGAAGAATCGAAATATTCAATTGATCATCATCATCCATCATTGTCAGAAAGCTCAGTGAAAAATCTCACCCTTGTCGGGTGAACCTTGTTCCATTTATTACTTAAATATTATTTATTATCATTTATTGCTATATTTTCACATTCTTGGGCCATTATTACTCTAAGACATTCTTATCTAAATCACACATTTAATATTCGTCATGGAAATACTAGATCTGCTACTTGAATATTAATATTACTTAGATTAACCCTTTTCTCTATGAATATAATTGTATAAAAACCTAGATCTAAATTTTGGGTCATACAGTTTGGCGCCATCTGTGGGGATTTCTTAGTCAAACTTTTAGTTTCCATCCAGATTTAAAACTTTCATGACTTGTTAACTTAACGTGTTATAGGATTATCCTTTCTCTCTTTGTATACAAGGATTACATGGCAGGTAACCAAGGAAATGGAATAAAAGCAACAGACATCGTTCCACTCAACCTTATGAGTTACATCGACGAAAGGTGTAACACCTAAGATAAGGAGGTAACCCTCACAGCATCCCCCAGATTAGGGAAGTCGCCTACACCTTCTGCAGCACAACCAAACAGAATGGAAAGAGGGCTTCCACATCCGTAGGAGAAGGGGCTTCGCTCGCTATGTAAAATCTCCACGAAGCTTGGCTAGACGACACTCTGGTTAGCTTAATGGGAAAGCAAGACTCATGAACGACCATAGAAACCACAAGGATCCATGCAGTACAACATAGGAATGAAGGGGACGACCAAGAAAACCCTCCTACTTCAGGTAACACTGATACAATTGTTGACAATTGAGGTGATAGCGTCCTCGCCGCCATGTTAAAAAGAATGGAGGATATGGAAAACGAGAATAAGGTGCTTACAGAATAGATGAAGGAGCACCAGGAACGGGTAGACAAAATACCAGGTGCCCCCAAATAGCTACCAAAAAGAGATGCCGGCAGGTTTGTGGAACAACCATACAAGGAGGAAGTGGCTCCTCATGATATACCAAAAACTTTCAAGATGACTTAGTACCTTCGAATCTTTGACGGAACGACTGATCCCGAGGACTATGTAACCCACTATGTCACCGCCGTAAAAAGCAACAACCTCACCAAAGAGCAGGTTTCCTCCATCGTTTTGAAAAAAATTGGTAAAACCCTCACAGGAAAGGCATTGACATGGTATTCACAACTTCCAGCCTACTCTATAGAAATATTCGAAGAAATGATAGAAAAGTTTGTGACGGCACATGCTGGTGCTAAGAAAGATGAAGCAAGGGTGAATGATATCTTCTCCATCAGGCAATCCCCGTAAGAGTAACTGAGGGACTTCCTCGCCTGATTCAACAGGGTGATGATGACTTTACCAAACGTCTCCAAAGAAATGGCCGTTGTAGCCTTTCAAAATGGGCTGAATAAAGAAGGTTCAAAGGCAAACAGAAAGCTACTGAGCCAATTGATGAAGTACTCTTCTGCTACCTGGGACAAGATCCACAATGCCTACTATGCCAAGGTTAGGGTAGATGACGAAGAACTCAACGGGCCAACCCTATGACTTACCTCAATAAAATTCGAACCCAGGAGGGTATGTAGAGACAACACGAGGAGAGACCCTCCGGTATTGAGATCGGGCATAGATCGACATCAATCTTAACACAGGGCGGCAGTCCCCAACTTTCACCACAAAGAAGGCCCCTCTAGGCCGAGATCGGACATCCATAGAAATGATCGAGGTATGCCCCATACTGTCTGCTCATAACTTTTGTATGTCACCTATAGAGGTAGTCTAGGCACTTAAGAATCTCCAAACAAAGGTGAAGGGGCCACCAAAGATGAGGTCTGACCTAAGCACCAGGAAGTCTAACGCCTTCTGTGAGTTCCACCAAGAACATGGACACAAAATAGAAGATTGCCATGCTATAAGATTAGAATTAGTGACTAGCTGCAGCAAGGACACAAGAAAGAATTACTTAGCGACAAAGGTAGGAACACCTTAGCAAGGAGTCTAGAATGCCCCCGCCTTCGAGCGATCGCACTATCAATATGATGATTGGTGGCAGTGACGGCACCTCCATAAATGGCATCAAGTTCGCCGCCACTCAAACTCAAGAGATCAACCACCCATGAACAGTATAACAACCTCAAAAAAAGTATCATCTTCGATAAGTCAGATGCTGATATTTTGACTTTCCCTAACAATGATGTACTTGTCATTACTTTACGAATACTTGATATTGATGTTAGGAGAATTATAGTAGACGACATAAGAGGAGCGTGCATCATCCATCCTCGAGTCGTCGTACAAATACGACTTGAGGATAAGATAGTATCGCGCTATATTAAACTAATCAATTTTAACAATGCAATTGAAGAAACTTCGGGCGAGATCAAAATCCCCGTCCTCGCTAGTGGGTTGCGCCGGAAAGAACATTCTATTTCATGGATCAGGACACCACATACAACGCCATCATAGGACGACCGTGGATACATCCTATGAGGGCATTCCCCTCCATCTTGTACCAAGTGATCAAGTTCCCAACCCCTGGGGAATATTCAGCATACGAGGGGAAAATGCATATTCTAGGATAGTTATAAGATCACCCTGGACGGTACGACAACCCAAGAAAAGAAAGAGTAGGAAAAAGAAGCATAGAAATAAGTAGGGTCAAGGTCCCTACAGGTCGAATCCAATGATACCATTATGGACCCAAAAATGGTCAAAGTTGCAGGATCAACCATAGTGGACCTCGATCCTGTCCAGCTAGACCACAGCGACCCTAGCAAAAGTCCTACATTAGCTGCAAACTCTAAAACCCAGGTAAATTTAGTCCTCTCTTAATAGCTAACGTAGATTTGTTTTCCTTTAGCCATGTAGATATGCCTGGTATCCCCAAAGAGATAGCCACGCACAACCTAAATGTCGACCCCAACTACCCCCAGTAAGGCAGGTCCAACGAAAGTTCAATCCCACCATCAATGAGGTCGTCCACGAGGAGGTTGAAAAATTATTGGTCAATGGCTATATTAGAGAGTCAAAGTACCCCCAAATGGATTTCCAACATGGTAATTGTCAAAAGAAGAACGGGAAATGGAGGATGTGCTTGGACTTCGCCGATCTGAATAGTGCTACCCAAAGGATTCGTTCTCATTGCCACACATCGACCAACTTATCAATGCGATAGCAGGACATGAGTTGCTAACATTTTTGCACGCTTACTCAGGCTACAATCGGATACTCATAGAGGAAGATGACCAAGAGAAAACTATGTTCATCAACCACAATGGAACGCAATGCTACAGGGTCATGCCATTCAGGTTGAAGAACACGAGAGCTAACTATCAAAGGCTGGTTACGAAGATATTTAAAACCAGCTCGACAAAACTAGAGAGGTATACACCGATGACATGTTGGTTTAATCCTTTAAAGTCGAGGATCACATCGGCCATTTAAAAGAAACATTCGAAATATTGAGGAAGTATAGGATGAAACTAAAACTCGAGAAATGCGCATTCGGCGTAACTTCGGGTAAGTTTTTGGGCTTTCTAATATTGCTCGTGGAATCGAGGTCAACCCAGACCAGATTAAGGCTATCGACGGGATATCAGAACATCTAACCCCTAAGAACTATGTCCAGAGACTAGAAGGTCGAATTGCAGCCTTGTCCATATTTATCTCGAGGTCATCTGATAGGTGCCACAGGTTCTTTAACGTACTCAAAAAGGATAACGGCCTCCAATGGATGCCTTAATGCATACAAGCTCTTAAGGACCTCAAGGAATACATGTCATCATCACCCTTGCTCTCAAAGCCCAAGCCCGAGGAATATCTCATTGTCTACCTCGCTGTTTTAGAAGTAGCGGTAAGTGTAGTCCTAGTTCGAGAAGAAAAATGTACACAATCTCCAATTTATTATATGAGTAAAACACTTATCGATGCTAAGATGAGGTATCCTCACCTCGAAAAACTAGCACTAGCCCCATCGTAGTTTTATGAAATCTTAGCCCGTACTTCCAATCCTCCAATCTCGAAAGTCACCATATTTCCTTTAAGAAGCATATTGCACAAACTTGAGTTGTCGGGGAGGCTGGCCAAGTGGGCGATCGAATTAAGTGAGCACGATATCACTTATCAGCTTTGCACCGCAATAAATTATAAGTGCTCGCCGACTTTGCCATGGATTTCATTTCCAAAGTGATACCCGAGGCTGAGAAGGAAGCCATTCAAGCTTCTTACCTAACACGGGACCTCTAGGTCCTGCACACTGATGGCACGTCCAACACTTATGGGTCCAAACTGGGACTCGTACTCAAAGTTCCCACTGACAAAGTCATTCGCCAATGTATAAGATGCCCATATATGACTAAAACCGAGGTCGTGTATGAGGTTATAATGGGGAGAGACGTTTAAAGCTACGCTGTGATTCTCAGCTCGTCGTCGACCAAGTTACTAAGACTTTCCAAATCAAAGAGAAAAGGTTGAAGAAATACCAGAGATATGCAAATTGCTACCCACATTCGACGAATGCCAGCTCGACCAGATTCCAAAAACTTAGAACGTCAAGGCGGACGACCTCGCTAAGTTGGCCGCCACAATTAAAAGCATAACTCCTAGGGATAAGAGTGTGGTGCATCTCCTCAAATCGATACTAGACCATATCAAGGTAAAATCTATAAACCTATTGGGACCGGCGCAATTATATTATAAAATATTTGCAGGATGGTACCCTCCCAAATAACAAAAAGGAAGCCAGGAAGCCGAGAGTGCAAACCTCTAGGTACAACCTCCTTACAACGACATGTATAAGAGAACGTATGGCGGCCCCTTGGAAAAATGTTTGGGCCAGAATCAAATCCAATGCATTCTCGAGGAAGTCCACGAAGACCACTGCAGCAGTCATTCTGACAACCGAGCACTAGTCAGGTGCCTCCTACGTAGGGCTGGGCATATATCGAGTAAACCGATAACCCGAACTATTAATTATTTATTGGGTTATCGGTATCGGGTTATTGGATTAAGGGTTCGATAATAGTTTAGAATTATTTTACTCTTGGGTTATCGGTTTGGGCCTCGGTTTGCTAATTTTGTTAATGGGTTAACTGATAACCCAATATGAATTAATGAAATTATGACTTTACCCTTAAGTATATACCAATGTCAGGGTTTCAGTTTCTTTCTCAACCCCACTTTTTAGTTGCTTCATCTTCATTCTTCATAGACCTTACTAGTTACTCCTAGTGTAAGTCTTTAGTATACTATATATGAATTCTTCTTTTTTTTTTTGCTTAATTCCAATGAATTGTCTTTTCTTTTTTGCTCAACTTTAGATAGAGTTATCTTATCGGGTAAACCGATAACCAAACTAATAATGACGATAACCGATTAACCGATACTCGATAACCGTATTCTTATCGGTTCGGTTATCGATTTATCGAATTTGTAAATTGATAACCGATATGCTAAACCGATAATATTCATAACCAAACCGAACCGATCTGTCACGACCCAAAATCCACTAATGGTCGTGGTGGCGCCGGACACCGCCGTCAGGCCAACCAACTTAAATACTTAATTAAATCTCATTTTAACACTTTTGAAAAATATTTCTTTTATACGTTTTAAACAAGACTCAGTGTATTTTTCCGAATAAATAAATAAAAATATTTAAACAACTTTTAAGATTTCCAAATAATCCAAATACATCCCCAGAACCCGGTGTCACAAGTACATGAGAAACTACTGATAAGAGAAATAAAATACAACATCCGTGCAGAATACAGTGAACGGAAAGTAAATATAGTACACTGGAAGGGACTACCCTAGCTGTGGTCGCCTCGAATGATGCAGCTCACATAGTCCCAAAAACGTCTATGTTGCTACGCCCCGAAGGCTGCTAGAGGTATATATACCTGTGCAACAAAAATGCACAGAAGTGTAGTATGAGTACGTAATCAACGTGTACTCAGTGAGTATCCCGCCTAATCCCGAAGGGGTAGAGACGA